>JAOYRU010001259.1:600000-771166 GCA_026315105.1 Locusta migratoria | reverse complement strand
GTGTCTCCTGTAGTATGAGTGGTAGGTGTTTAATTCATGACAGCGGTTTTCGCCTGATAGTAAGCAGTATGTGTAACGAGTTTGGTTGCAGTCGGTCCACTACTTTAGGAGGAGGTGCAGGAAGATGGCTCGCATGTTTTTGCAGTAATTCAAGAATATCGTAGTTTACGACTTCGTGTCTCCTGTAGCGTGAGTGGTAGGTGTTTAATTCATGACAGCGGTTTTCGCCTGATAGTAAGCAGTATGTGTACCGAGTTTGGTTGCGGTCGGTCCACTACTGGAGGAGGCGGTGCAGGATGATGGCTCGCATGTTTTTGCAGTAATTCAAGAATATCGTAGTTTACGACTTCGTGTGTCCTGTAGCGTGAGTGGTAGGTGTTTAACTCATGACAGCGGTTTTCGCCTGATAGTAAGCACGATGTGTACCGAGATTGGTTGCAGTCGGTCCAATACTTTAGGAAGAGGTGCAGGAAGATGGCTCGAATGATCTTGCAGTAATTCGAGAATATCGTAGTTTACGACTTCGTGACCCCTGTAGCGTGAGTGGTAGGTGTTTAATTGTTTACAGCGGTTGTTCGCCTGATAGTAAGCAGTATGTGTACCGAGTTTGGTTGCAGTCGGTCCACTACTTTAGGAGTAGGTGCAGGAAGATGGCTCGCATGGTTTTGCAGTAATTCAAGAATATCGTACTTCACGACTTCGTGTCTCCTGTAGCGTGAGTGGTAGTTGTTTAATTCATGACAGCGGTTGTTCGCCTGATAGTAAGCAGTATGTGTACTGAGTTTGGTTGCAGTCGGTCCACAACTTTAGGAGGAGGTGCAGGAAGATGGCTCGCATGCTTTTGCAGTAATTCAAGAATATCGTAGTTTACGAATTCGTGTCTCCTGTAGCGTGAGTGGTAAGTGTTTAATTCATGACAGCGGTTGTTCGCCTGATAGTAAGCAGTATGTGTACCGAGTTTGGTTGCAGTCGGTCCACTACTGTAGGAGGAGGTGCAGGAAGACGGCCCGCATGGTTTTGCAGTAATTAAAGAATATCGTAGTTTACGACATCGTGTCTCCTGTAGCGTGAGTGAGGGGTGTTTAATTCATGACAGCGGTTGTTCGACTGATAGTACGCCGTATGTGTACCGTGTTTGGTTGCAGTCAGTCCACTACTTTAGGAGGAGGTGCAGGAAGATGGCTCGCATGGTTATGCAGTAATTCAAGAATATCGTAGTTTACGACATCGAGTCTCCTGTAGCGTGAGTGGTAGGTGTTTAATTCATGACAGCGGTTGTTCGCCTGATAGTAAGCAGTATGTGTAACGAGTTTGGATGCGGTCGGTCCACTACTTTAGGAGGAGGTGCAGGAAGATTGCTCGCATGGTTTTGCAGTAATTCAAGAATATCGTAGTTTACGACTTCGTGTCCCCTGTAGCGTGAGTGGTAGGTGTTTAATTCATGACAGCGGTTGTTCGACTGATAGTAAGCAGTATGTGTACCGAGTTTGGTTGCAGTCGGTCCATTACTGGAGGAGGAGGTGCAGGATGATGGCTCGCATCTTTTTGCAGTAATTCGAGAATATCGTAGTTTACGACATCATGTCTCCTGTAGCGTGAGTGGTAGGTGTTTAATTAATGACAGCGGTTTTCGCCTTATAGTAAGCAGGATGTGTACCGAGATTGGTTGCAGTCGGTCCAATACTTTAGGAGGAGGTGCAGGAAGATGTCTCGCATGGTTTTGCAGTAACAAAAGAATATCTTAGTTTACGACTTCGTGTCCCCTGTAGCGTGAGTGGTAGGTGTTTAATTCATGACAGCGGTTGTTCGCCTGATAGTAAGCAGTATGTGTACCGAGTTTGGTTGCAGTCGGTCCACTACTGGAGGAGGAGGTGCAAGAAGATTGCTCGCATGGTTTTGCAGTAATTAAAGAATATCGTAGTAAATTCATGACAGCGGTTGTTCGCCTGATAGTAAGCAGTATGTGTACCGAGTTTGGTTGCAGTCGGTCCACTACTTTAGGAGTAGGTGCAGGAAGATGGCTCGCATGGTTTTGCAGTAATTCAAGAATATCCTAGTTTATGACTTCGTGTCTCCTGTAGCGTGAGTGGTAGGTGTTTAATTGTTTACAGCGGTTGTTCGCCTGATAGTAAGCAGTATGTGTATCGAGTTTGGTTGCAGTCGTTCCACTACTTTAGGAGCAGGTGCAGGAAGATGGCTCGCATGTTTTTGCAGTAATTCAAGAATATCGTAGTTTACGACTTCGTGTCTCCTGTAGTATGAGTCGTAGGTGTTTAATTCATGACAGCGGTTTTCGCCTGATAGTAAGCAGTATGTGTACCGAGTTTGGTTGCGGTCGGTCCACTACTGGAGGAGGAGGTGCAGGATGATGGCTCGCATGTATTTGCAGTAATTCAAGAATATCGTAGTTTACGACTTCGTGTCTCCTGTAGCGTGAGTGGTAGGTGTTTAATTCATGACAGCGGTTTTCGCCTGATAGTAAGCAGGATGTGTACCGAGATTGGTTGCAGTCGGTCCAATACTTTAGGAAGAGGTGCAGGAAGATGGCTCGAATGATCTTGCAGTAATTCGAGAATATCGTAGTTTACGACTTCGTGACCCCTGTAGCGTGAGTGGTAGGTGTTTAATTGTTTACAGCGGTTGTTCGCCTGATAGTAAGCAGTATGTGTACCGAGTTTGGTTGCAGTCGGTCCACTACTTTAGGAGGAGGTGCAGGAAGATGGCTCGCATGGTTTTGCAGTAATTCAAGAATATCGTACTTCACGACTTCGTGTCTCCTGTAGCGTGAGTGGTAGTTGTTTAATTCATGACAGCGGTTGTTCGCCTGATAGTAAGCAGTATGTGTACCGAGTTTGGTTGCAGTCGGTCCACAACTTTAGGAGGAGGTGCAGGAAGATGGCTCGCATGCTTTTGCAGTAATTCAAGAATATCGTAGTTTACGAATTCGTGTCTCCTGTAGCGTGAGTGGTAAGTGTTTAATTCATGACAGCGGTTGTTCGCCTGATAGTAAGCAGTATGTGTACCGAGTTTGGTTGCAGTCGGTCCACTACTGTAGGAGGAGGTGCAGGAAGACGGCCCGCATGGTTTTGCAGTAATTAAAGAATATCGTAGTTTACGACATCGTGTCTCCTGTAGCGTGAGTGAGGGGTGTTTAATTCATGACAGCGGTTGTTCGACTGATAGTAAGCCGTATGTGTACCGTGTTTGGTTGCAGTCAGTCCACTACTTTAGGAGGAGGTGCAGGAAGATGGCTCGCATCTTTATGCAGTAATTCAAGAATATCGTAGTTTACGACATCGAGTCTCCTGTAGCGTGAGTGGTAGGTGTTTAATTCATGACAGCGGTTGTTCGCTTGATAGTAAGCAGTATGTGTAACGAGTTTGGATGCAGTCGGTCCACTACTTTAGGAGGAGGTGCAGGAAGATTGCTCGCATGGTTTTGCAGTAATTCAAGAATATCGTAGTTTACGACCTCGTGTTTCTTGTAGCGTGAGTGGTAGGTGTTTAATTCATGACAGCGGTTGTTCGACTGATAGTAAGCAGTATGTGTACCGAGTTTGGTTGCAGTCGGTCCATTACTGCAGGAGGAGGTGCAGGATGATGGCTCGCATCTTTTTGCAGTAATTCGAGAATATCGTAGTTTACGACATCATGTCTCCTGTAGCGTGAGTGGTAGGTGTTTAATTAATGACAGCGGTTTTCGCCTTATAGTAAGCAGGTTGTGTACCGAGATTGGTTGCAGTCGGTCCAATACTTTAGGAGGAGGTGCAGGAAGATGTCTCGCATGGTTTTGCAGTATCTAAAGAATATCTTAGTTTACGACTTCGTGTCCCCTGTAGCGTGAGTGGTAGGTGTTTAATTCATGACAGCGGTTGTTCGCCTGATAGTAAGCAGTATGTGTACCGAGTTTGGTTGCAGTCGGTCCACTACTGGAGGAGGAGGTGCAAGAAGATTGCTCGCATGGTTTTGCAGTAATTAAAGAATATCGTAGTAAATTCATGACAGCGGTTGTTCGCCTTATAGTAAGCAGTATGTGTACCGAGTTTGGTTGCAGTCGGTCCACTACTTTAGGAGTAGGTGCAGGAAGATGGCTCGCATGGTTTTGCAGTAATTCAAGAATATCGTAGTTCACGACTTCGTGTCTCCTGTAGCGTGAGTGGTAGTTGTTTAATTCGTGACAGCGGTTGTTCGCCTGATAGTAAGCAGTATGTGTACCGAGTTTGGTAGTAGTCGGTCCACTACTTTAGGAGGAGGTGAAGGAAGATGGCTCGCCTGGTTTTGCAGTAATTTAAGAATATCGTAGTTTACGAATTCGTGTCTCCTGTAGCGTGAGTGGTAGGTGTTTAATTCATGACAGCGGTTGTTCGCCTGATAGTATGCAGTATGTGTACCGAGTTTGGTTGCAGTCGGTCCACTACTGTAGGAGGAGGTGCAGGAAGATGGCCCGCATGGTTTTGCAGTAATTAAAGAATATCGTACTTCACGACTTCGTGTCTCCTGTAGCGTGAGTGGTAGTTGTTTAATTCATGACAGCGGTTGTTCGCCTGATAGTAAGCAGTATGTGTACCGAGTTTGGTTGCAGTCGGTCCACAACTTTAGGAGGAGGTGCAGGAAGATGGCTCGCATGCTTTTGCAGTAATTCAAGAATATCGTAGTTTACGAATTCGTGTCTCCTGTAGCGTGAGTGGTAAGTGTTTAATTCATGACAGCGGTTGTTCGCCTGATAGTAAGCAGTATGTGTACCGAGTTTGGTTGCAGTCGGTCCACTACTGTAGGAGGAGGTGCAGGAAGACGGCCCGCATGGTTTTGCAGTAATTAAAGAATATCGTAGTTTACGACATCGTGTCTCCTGTAGCGTGAGTGAGGGGTGTTTAATTCATGACAGCGGTTGTTCGACTGATAGTAAGCCGTATGTGTACCGTGTTTGGTTGCAGTCAGTCCACTACTTTAGGAGGAGGTGCAGGAAGATGGCTCGCATCTTTATGCAGTAATTCAAGAATATCGTAGTTTACGACATCGAGTCTCCTGTAGCGTGAGTGGTAGGTGTTTAATTCATGACAGCGGTTGTTCGCTTGATAGTAAGCAGTATGTGTACCGAGTTTGGTTGCAGTCGGTCCACTGCTGTAGGAGGAGGTGCAGGAAGACGGCCCGCATGGTTTTGCAGTAATTCAAGAATATCGTAGTTTACGACCTCGTGTTTCTTGTAGCGTGAGTGGTAGGTGTTTAATTCATGACAGCGGTTGTTCGACTGATAGTAAGCAGTATGTGTACCGAGTTTGGTTGCAGTCGGTCCATTACTGCAGGAGGAGGTGCAGGATGATGGCTCGCATCTTTTTGCAGTAATTCGACAATATCGTAGTTTACGACATCATGTCTCCTGTAGCGTGAGTGGTAGGTGTTTAATTAATGACAGCGGTTTTCGCCTTATAGTAAGCAGGTTGTGTACCGAGATTGGTTGCAGTCGGTCCAATACTTTAGGAGGAGGTGCAGGAAGATGTCTCGCATGGTTTTGCAGTATCTAAAGAATATCTTAGTTTACGACTTCGTGTCCCCTGTAGCGTGAGTGGTAGGTGTTTAATTCATGACAGCGGTTGTTCGCCTGATAGTAAGCAGTATGTGTACCGAGTTTGGTTGCAGTCGGTCCACTACTGGAGGAGGAGGTGCAAGAAGATTGCTCGCATGGTTTTGCAGTAATTAAAGAATATCGTAGTAAATTCATGACAGCGGTTGTTCGCCTGATAGTAAGCAGTATGTGTACCGAGTTTGGTTGCAGTCGGTCCACTACTTTAGGAGTAGGTGCAGGAAGATGGCTCGCATGGTTTTGCAGTAATTCAAGAATATCGTAGTTCACGACTTCGTGTCTCCTGTAGCGTGAGTGGTAGTTGTTTAATTCGTGACAGCGGTTGTTCGCCTGATAGTAAGCAGTATGTGTACCGAGTTTGGTAGTAGTCGGTCCACTACTTTAGGAGGAGGTGAAGGAAGATTGCTCGCATGGTTTTGCAGTAATTTAAGAATATCGTAGTTTACGAATTCGTGTCTCCTGTAGCGTGAGTGGTAGGTGTTTAATTCATGACAGCGGTTGTTCGCCTGATAGTATGCAGTATGTGTACCGAGTTTGGTTGCAGTCGGTCCACTACTGTAGGAGGAGGTGCAGGAAGATGGCCCGCATGGTTTTGCAGTAATTAAAGAATATCGTAGTTTACGACATCGTGTCTCCTGTAGCGTGAGTGACGGGTGTTTAATTCGTGACAGCGGTTGTTCGCCTGATAGTAAGCAGAATGTGTACCGAGTTTGGTTGCAGTCAGTCCACTACTTTAGGAGGAGGTGCAGGAAGATTGCTCACATGGTTTTGCAGTAATTCAGAATATCGTAGTTTACGTCTTCGTGTCTCTTGTAGCGTGAGTGGTAGGTGTTTAATTCATGACAGCGGTTGTTCGCCTGATAGTAAGCAGTATGTGTAACGAGTTTGGTTGCAGTCGGTCCACTACTTTAGGAATAGGTGCAGGAAGATTGCTCGCATGGTTTTGCAGTAATTCAAGAATATCGTAGTTTACGACTTCGTATCTCCTGTAGCGTAAGTGGTAGGTGTTTAATTCATGACAGCGGTTGTTCGCCTGATAGTAAGCAGTATGTGTACCTAGTTTGGTTGCAGTCGGTCCATTACTGGAGGAGGAGGTGCAGGATGATGGCTCGCATCTTTTTGCAGTAATTCGAGAATATCGTAGTTTACGACATCATGTCTCCTGTAGCGTGAGTGGTAGGTGTTTAATTAATGACAGCGGTTGTTCGCCTTATAGTAAGCAGGATGTGTACCGAGATTGGTTGCAGTCGGTCCAATACTTTAGGAGGAGGTGCAGGAAGATATCTCGCATGGTTTTTTTAGTAATTAAAGAATATCTTAGTTTACGACTTCGTGTCCCCTGTAGCGTGAGTGGTAGGTGTTTAATTCATGACAGCGGTTGTTCGCCTGACAGTAAGCAGTATGTGTACTGAGTTTGGGTGCAGTCGGTCCACTACTGGAGGAGGAGGTGCAAGAAGATTGCTCGCACGGTTTTGCAGTAATTCAAGAATATCGTACTTTACCACTTCGTGTCTCCTGCAGCGTGAGTGGTAGGTGTTTAATTCATGACAGCGGTTGTTAGCCTGATAGTAAGCTGTATGTGTATCGAGTTTGGTTGCAGTCGGTCCACTACTTTAGGAGGAGGTGCAGGAAGACGGCTCGCATTGTTTTGCAGTAATTCAAGAATATCGTAGTTTACGACTTCGTGTCTCCTGTAGCGTGAGTGGTAGGTGTTTAATTCATGACAGCGGTTGTTCGCCTGATAGTAAGCAGTTTGTGTACCGAGTTTGGTTGCAGTCGGTCCTTTACTGGAGGAGGAGGTGCAGGATGATGGCTCGCATGTTTTTGCAGTAATTCGAGAATATCGTAGTTTACGACATCATGTCTCCTGTAGCGTGAGTGGTAGGTGTTTAATTAATGACAGCGGTTGTTCGCCTTATAGTAAGCAGGATGTGTACCGAGATTGGTTGCAGTCGGTCCACTACTTTAGGAGGAAGTGCAGGAAGATGGCTCGCATGATTTTGCAGTAATTCAAGAATATCGTAGTTTACGAATTCGTGTCTCCTGTAGCGTGAGTGGTAGTTGTTTAATTCATGACAGCGGTTGTTCGCCTGATAGAATGCAGTATGTGTACCGAGTTTGGTTGCTGTCGCTCCACTACTTTAGGAGGAGGTGCAGGAAGATGGCCCGCATGGTTTTGCAGTAATTAAAGAATATCGTAGTTTACGACATCGTGTCTCCTGTAGCGTGGGTGAGGGGCGTTTAATTCATGACAGCGGTTGTTCGACTGATAGTAAGCAGTATGTGTACCGAGTTTGGTTGCAGTCAACCACTACTTTAGGAGGAGGTGCAGGAAGACGGCTCGCATGGTTTTGCAGTAATTCAAGAATATCGTAGTTTACGACATCGTGTCTCCTGTAGCGTGAGTGGTAGGTGTTTAATTCATGACAGCGGTTGTTCGCCTAATAGTAAGCAGTATGTGTACCGAGTTTGGTTGCAGTCGGTCCACTACTTTAGGAGGAGGTGCAGGAAGACGGCTCGCATGGTTTTGCAGTAATTCAAGAAAATCGTAGTTTACGACTTCGTGTCTCCTGCAGCGAGAGTGGTAGGTGTTTAATTCATGACAGCGGTTGTTCGCCTAATAGTAAGCAGTATGTGTACCGAGTTTTGTTGCAGTCGGTCCACTACTTTAGGAGGAGGTGCAGGAAGATGGCTCGCATGGTTTTGCAGTAATTCAAGCATATCGTAGTTTACGAATTCGTGTCTCCTGTAGCGTGAATGGTAGGTGTTTATTCATGACAGCTGTTGTTCGCCTGATAGTAAGCAGTATGTGTACCGAGTTTGGTTGCAGTCGGTCCACTACTGTAGGAGGAGGTGCAGGAAGATGGCCCGCATGGTTTTGCAGTAATTAAAGAATATCGTAGCTTACGACATGGTGTCTCCTGTAGCGTGAGTGAGGGGTGTTTAATTCATGACAGCGGTTGTTCGCCTGATAGTAAGCAGTATGTGTTCCGAGTTTGGTTGCAGTCGGTCCACTACTTTAGTAGGAGGTGCAGGAAGATTGCTCGCATTGTTTTGCAGTAATTCAAGAATATCGTAGTTTTCGACATCGTGTCTCCTGTAGCGTGAGTGGTAGGTGCCCAATTCATGACAGCGGTTGTTCGCCTGATAGTAAACAGTATGTGTTCCGAGTTTGGTTGCAGTCGGTCCACTACTTTAGTAGGAGGTGCAGGAAGATTGCTCGCATTGTTTTGCAGTAATTCAAGAATATCGTAGTTTTCGACATCGTGTCTCCTGTAGCGTGAGTGGTAGGTGCCCAATTCATGACAGCGGATGTTCGCCTGATAGTAAACAGTATGTGTACCGAGTTTAGTTGCGGTCGGTCCACTACTGGAGGAGGAGGTGCAGGATAATGGCTTGCATGGATTTGCAGTAATTCGAGAATATCGTAGTTTACGACATCGTGTCTCCTGTAGCGTGAGTGGTAGGTGTTTAATTAATTACAGCGGTTTTTCGCCTTATAGTAAGCAGGATGTGTACCGAGATTGGTTGCAGTCGGTCCAATACTTTAGGAGGAGGTGCAGAAAGATGGCTCGAATGATTTTGCAATAATTAAAGAATATCGTAGTTTACGACTTCGTGAACCTTGTAGCGTCAGTGGTAGGTGTTTAATTCATGACAGCGGTTGTTCGCCTGATAGTAATCAGCACGTGTACCGAGTTTGGTTGCAGTCGGTCCACTACATTAGGAGGAGGTGCAGGAAGATGGCTCGCATGGTTTTGCAGTAATTCAAGAATATCGTAGTTTACGAAATCGTGTCTCCAGTAGCGTGAGTGGTAGGTGTTTAATTCATGACAGCGGTTGTTCGCCTGATAGTAAGCAGTATGTGTACCGAGTTTGGTTGCAGTCGATCGACTACTGTAGGAGGAGGTGCAGGAAGATTGCCCGCATGGTTTTGCAGTAATTAAAGAATATCGTGGTTTACGACTTCGTGTCTCCTGTAGCGTGAGTGAGGGTTGTTTAATTTATGACAGCGGTTGTTCGACTGATAGTAAGCAGTATGTGTACCGAGTTTGGTTCCAGTCGGTCCACTACTTTAGGAGTAGGTGCAGGAAGATGGCTCGCATGGTTTTAAAGTAACTCAAGAATATCGTAGTTCACGACTTCGTGTCTCCTGTAGCGTGAGTGGCAGTTGTTTAATTCATGACAGCGGTTGTTCGACTGATAGTAAGCAGTATGTGTACCGAGTTTGGTTGCAGTCGCTCCACTACTTTAGGAGGAGGTGCAGGAAGATGGCTCGCATGGTTTTGCAGAAATTCAAGAATATCGTAGTTTACGAATTCGTGTCTCCTGTAGCGTGAGTGGTAGGTGTTTAATTCATGACAGCGGTTGTTCGGCTGATAGAAAGCAGTATGTGTACCAAGTTTGGTTGCAGTCGGTCCACTACTGTAGGAGGAGGTGCAGGAAGATGGCCTGCATGTTTTTGCAGTAATTAAAGTATATCGTGGTTTACGACATCGTGTCTCCTGTAGCGTGAGTGAGGGGTGTTTAATTCATGACAGCGGTTGTTCGACTGATAGTAAGCAGTATGTGTACCGAGTTTGGTTGCAGTCAGTCCACTACTTTAGGAGGAGGTGCAGGAAGATGGCTCGCATGGTTTTGCAGTAATTCAAGAATATCCTAGTTTACCACTTCGTGTCTCCTGTAGCGTGAGAGGTAGGTGTTTAATTGTTTACAGCGGTTGTTCGCCTGATAGTAAGCAGTATGTGTACCGAGTTTGGTTGCAGTCGGTCCACTACTTTAGGAGGAGGTGCAGGAAGATAGCTCGCATGGTTTTGCAGTAATTCAAGAATATCGTAGTTTACGACTTCCTGTCTTCTGTAGCGTTTGTGGTTGGTGTTTAATTCATTACAGCGGTTGTTCGCCTGATATAAGCAGTATGTGTACCGAGTTTGGTAGCAGTCGTTCCACTACTTTAGAAGGAGGTGCAGGAAGATGGCTCGCATGGTTTTGCAGTAATTCAAGAATATCGTAGTTTACGACTTATTGTCTCCTGTAGCGTGAGTGGTAGGTGTTTAATTCATGACAGCGGTTGTTCGCCTGATAGTAAGCAGTATGTGTACCGGTTTTTGGTTGCAGTCGGTCCACTACTTTAGTAGGAGGTGCAGGAAGATGGCTCGCATCGTTTTGCAGTAATTCAAGAATATCGTAGTTTACGACTTCGTGTCTCCTTTAGCGTGAGTGGTAGGTGTTTAATTGATTACAGCGGATGTTCGCCTGATAGTAAGCAGTATGTGTACCGAGTTGGGTTGCAGTCGGTCCACTACTTTAGGAGGAGGTGCAGAAGATGTCTCGCACGGTTTTGCAGTAATTCAAGAATATCGTAGTTTACGACTTCGTGTCTCCTGTAGCGTTAGTGGTAGGAGTTTAATTCATGACAGCGGTTGTTCGCCTGATAGTAAGCAATATGTGTACCGAGTTTGGTTGTTGTCGGTCCACTACTTTAGGAGGAGGTGCAGGAAGATGGCTCGCATGATTTTGCAGTAATTAATGAATATCGTAGTTTACGACTTCGTGTCTCCTGTAGCGTGAGTGGTAGGTGTTTAATTCATGACAGCGGTTGTTCGCCTGATAGTAAGCAGTATGTGTACCGAGTTTGGTTGCAGTCGGTCCACTACTTTAGGAGGAGGTGCAGGAAGATGGCTTGCATGGTTTTGCAGTAATTCAAGAATATCGTAGTTTACGACTTCGTGTCTCCTGTACCGTGAGTGGTAGGTGTTTAATTCATGACAGCGGTGGTTCGCCTGATAGTAAGCAGTATGTGTACCGAGTTTGGTTGCAGTCGGTCCATTACTGGAGGAGGAGGTACAGTATGATGGAACGCATGTTTTTGCAGTAATTCGAGAATATCGTAGTTTACGACATCATGTCTCCTGTAGCGTGAGTGGTAGGTGGTTAATTAATGACAGCGGTTGTTCGCCTTATAGTAAGCAGGATGTGTACCGAGATTGGTTGCAGTCGGTCCAATACTTTAGGAGGAGGTGCAGGAAGATGGCTCGCATGGTATTGCAATAATTAAAGAATATCGTAGTTTACGACTTCGTGTCCCCTGTAGCGTGAGTGGTAGGGGTTTAATTCATGAATACAATCGTTCGCCTGATAGTAAGCAGTATGTGTACCGAGTTTGGTTGCAGTCGGTCCACTACTTTAGGAGGAGGTGCAGGATGATGGCTGGCATGGTTTTGCAGTAATTCAAGAATATCGTAATTTACGACTTCTTGTCTCCTGTAACGTGAGTGGTAGGCGTTTAATTCATTACAGCGGTTGTTCGCTTGATAGCAATCAGTATGTGTACCTAGTTTGGTTGCAGTCGGTCCACTACTTTAGGAGGAGGTGCAGGAAGATGGCTCGCATGGTTTTGCAGTAATTCAAGAATATCGTAGTTTACGACTTCGTGTCTCTTGTAGCGTGGGTGGTAGGCGTTTAATTCATGACAGCGGTTCTTCGCCTGATAGCAAGCAGTATGTGTACCGAGTTTGGTTGCAGTCGGTCCACTACTTTAGGAGGAGGTGCAGGAAGATGGCTCGCATGGTTTTGCAGTATTTCAAGAATATCGTAGTTTACGACTTCGTGTCTCCTGTAGCGTGAGTGGTAGGTGTTTAATACATGACAGCGGTTGTTCGCCTGATAGTAAGCAGTATGTGTACCGAGTTTGGTTGCAGTCGGTCCATTACTGGAGGAGGAGGTGCCGGATGATGGCTCGCATGGTTTTGCAGTAATTCGAGAATATCGTAGTTTACGACATCATGTCTCCTGTAGCGTGAGTGGTGGTGGTTAATTAATGACAGCGGTTGTTCGCCTTATAGTAAGCAGGATGTGTACCGAGATTGGTTGCAGTCGGTCCAATACTTTAGGAGTAGGTGCAGGAAGATGGCTCGCATGGTTTTGCAATAATTAAAGAATATCGTAGTTTACGAATTCGTGTCCCCTGTAGCGTGAGTGGTAGGTGTTTAATTCATGAATGCAATCGTTCGCCTGATAGTAAGCAGTATGTGTACCGAGTTTGGTTGCAGTCGGTCCACTACTTTAGGAGGAGGTGCAGGAAGATGGCTCGCATGGTTTTGCAGTATTTCAAGAATATCGTAGTTTACGACTTCGTGTCTCCTGTAGCGTGAGTGGTAGGTATTTAATTGATTACAGCGGTTGTTCGCCTGATAGTAAGCAGTATATGTACCGAGTTTGGTTGCAGTCGGTCCACTACTTTAGGAGGAGGTGCAGGAAGATTGCTCGCATGATTTTGCAGTAATTAAAGAATATCGTAGTTTACGACTTCGTGTCTCCTGTAGCGTGAGTGGTAGGTGTTTAATTCATGGCAGCGGTTGTTCGCCTGATAGTAAGCAGTATGTGTACCGAGTTTTGTTGCAGTCGGTCCACTACTTTAGGAGGAGGTGCAGGAATGTGGCTCGCATGGTCTTGCAGTAATTCGAGAATATCGTAGTTTACGACATCATGTCTCCTGTAGCGTGAGTGGTAGGTGGTTAATTAATGACAGCGGTTGCTCGCCTTATAGTAAGCAGGATGTGTACCGAGATTGGTTGCAGTCGGTCCAATACTTTAGGAGGAGGTGCAGGAAGGTGGCTCGCATGGTTTTGCAGTAATTCAAGAATATCGTAGTTTACGACTTCGTGTCTCCTGTAGCGTGAGTGGTAGGTCTTTAATTCATGACAGGGGTTGTTCGCCTGATAGTAAGCAGTATGTGTACCGAGTTTGGTTGCTGTCGGTCCACTACTTTAGGAGGAGGTGCAGGAAGATGGCTCGCATGATTTTGCAGTAATTAAAGACTATCGAAGATTACGACTTCGTGTCTCCTGTAGCGTGAGTGGTAGGTGTTTAATTCATGACAGCGGTTGTTCGCCTGATAGTAAGCAGTATGTGTACCGAGTTTGGTTGCAGTCGGTCCACTACTTTAGGAGGAGGTGCAGGAAGATGGCTCGCATGGTTTTGCAGTAATTCGAGAATGTCGTAGTTTACGACATCATGTCTCCTGTAGCGTGCGTGGTCGGTGGTTAATTAATGACAGCGGTTGTTCGCCTTATAGTAAGCAGGATGTGTACCGAGATTGGTTGCAGTCGGTCCAATACTTTAGGAGGAGGTGCAGGAAGATGGCTCGCATGGTTTTGCAATAATTAAAGAATATCGTAGTTTAAGACTTCGTGTCCCCTGTAGCGTGAGTGGTAGGTGTTTAATTCATGAATGCAATCGTTCGCCTGATAGTAAGCCGTATGTGTACCGAGTTTGGTTGCAGTCGGTCCACTACTTTAGGAGGAGGTGCAGGAAGATGGCTCGCATGGTTTTGCAGTAATTCAAGAATATCGTAGTTTACGACTTCGTGTCTCCTGTAGCGTGAGTGGTAGGTATTTAATTGATTACAGCGGTTGTTCGCCTGATAGTAAGCAGTATGTTTACCGAGTTTGGTTGCAGTCGGTCCTTTACTTTAGGAGGAGGTGCAGGAAGATGGCTCGCATGGTATTGCAGTAATTCAAGAATATCGTAGTTTACGACTTCGTGTCTCCTGTAGCGTGAGTGGTAGGTGTTTAATTCATGACAGCGGTTGTTTGCCTGATATAAGCAGTATGTGAACCGAGTTTGGTTGCAGTCGGTCCACTACTTTAGGAGGAGGTGCAGGAAGATGGCTCGCATGATTTTGCAATAATTAAAGAATATCGTAGTTTACGACTTCGTGTCCCCTGTAGCGTGAGTGGTAGGTGTTTAATTCATGAATGCAATCGTTCGCCTGATAGTAAGCAGTATGTTTACCGAGTTTGGTTGCAGTCGGTCCACTACTTTAGGAGGAGGTGCAGGAAGATGGCTCGCATGGTTTTGCAGTAATTCAAGAATATCCTAGTTTACGACTTCGTGTCTCCTGTAGCGTGAGTGGTAGATGTTTAATAGATTAGAGCGGTTGTTCGCCTGATAGTAAGCAGTATGTGTACCGAGATTGGTTGCAGTCGGTCCACTACATTAGGAGGAGGTGCAGGAAGATTGCTCGCATGGTTTTGCAGTAATTAAAGAATATCGTAGTTTACGACTTCGTGTCTCCTGTAGCGTGAGTGGTAGGTGTTTAATTCATGACAGCGGTTGTTCGGCTGATAGTAAGCAGTATGTGTACCGAGTTTGGTTGCAGTCGGTCCACTAGTTTAGGAGGAGGTACAGGAAGATGGCTTGCATGGTTTTGCAGTAATTCGAGAATGTCGTAGGTTATGTCTTCGTGTCTCCTGTAGCGTGAGTGGTTGGTGTTTAATTAATGACAGCGGTTGTTCGCCTGATAGTAAGCAGTATGTGTACCGAGTTTGGTTGCAGTCGGTCCACTACTTTAGGAGGAGGTGCAGGAAGATAGCTCGCATGGTTTTGCAGTAATTCAAGAATATCGTAGTTTACGACTTCGTGTCTCTTGTAGCGTGGGTGGTAGGTGTTTAAATCATGACAGCGGTTCTTCGCCTGATAGCAAGCAGTATGTGTACCGAGTTTGGTTGCAGTCGGTCCACTACTTTAGTAGGAGGTGCAGGAAGATTGCTCGCATGGTTTTGCAGTAATTCAAGAATATCGTAGTTTACGACTTCGTGTCTCCTGTAGCGTGAGTGGTAGGTGTTTAATTCATGACAGCGGTTGTTCGGCTGATAGTAAGCAGTATGTGTACCGAGTTTGGTTGCAGTCGGTCCACTACTATAGGAGGAGGTGCAGGAAGAAGCTCGCATGGTTATGCAGTAATTCAAGAATATCGTTGTTTACGACTTCGTGTCTCCTGTAGCGTGAGTGGTAGGTGTTTAATTCATGACAGCGGTTGTTCGCGTGATAGTAAGCAGTATGTGTACCGAGATAGGTTGCAGTCGGTCCATTACTGGAGGTGGAGGTGCAGGATGATGGCTCGCATGGTTTTGCAGTAATTCGAAAATATCGTAGTTTACGACATCGTGTCTCCTGTAGCGTGAGTGGTAGGTGTTTAATTAATGACAGCGGTTGTTCGCCTTATAGTAAGCAGGATGTGTACCGAGATTGGTTGCAGTCGGTCCAATACTTTAGGGGGAGGTGAAGGAAGATGGCTCGCATGGTTTTGCAGTAATTAAAGAATGTCGTAGTTTACGACTTCGTGTCCCCTGTAGCGTGAGTGGTAGGTGTTTAATTCATGACAGCGGTTTTTCGCCTGATAGTAAGCAGTATGTGTACCGAGTTTGGTTGCAGTCGGTCGACTACTTTAGGAGGAGGTGCAGGAAGATGGCTCGCAAGGTTTTGCAGTAATTCAAGAATATCCTAGTTTACGACTTCGTGTCTCCTGTAGCGTGAGTGGTAGGTGTTTAATAGATTACAGCGGTTGTTCGCCTGATAGTAAGCAGTATGTGTACCGAGTTTGGTTGCAGTCGGTCCACTACATTAGGAGGAGGTGCAGGAAGATGGCTCGCATGGTTTTGCAGTAATTAAAGAATATCGTAGTTTACGACTTCGTGTCTCCTGTAGCGTGAGTGGTAGGTGTTTAATTCATGACAGCGGTTGTTCGCCTGATAGTAAGCAGTATGTGTACCGAGTTTGGTTGCTGTCGGTCCACTACTTTAGGAGGAGGTGCAGGAAGATGGCTCGCATGATTTTGCAGTAATTAAAGACTATCGAAGATTACGACTTCGTGTCTCCTGTAGCGTGAGTGGTAGGTGTTTAATTCATGACAGCGGTTGTTCGCCTGATAGTAAGCAGTATGTGTACCGAGTTTGGTTGCAGTCGGTCCACTACTTTAGGAGGAGGTGCAGGAAGATGGCTCGCATGGTTTTGCAGTAATTCGAGAATGTCGTAGTTTACGACATCATGTCTCCTGTAGCGTGCGTGGTCGGTGGTTAATTAATGACAGCGGTTGTTCGCCTTATAGTAAGCAGGATGTGTACCGAGATTGGTTGCAGTCGGTCCAATACTTTAGGAGGAGGTGCAGGAAGATGGCTCGCATGGTTTTGCAATAATTAAAGAATATCGTAGTTTAAGACTTCGTGTCCCCTGTAGCGTGAGTGGTAGGTGTTTAATTCATGAATGCAATCGTTCGCCTGATAGTAAGCCGTATGTGTACCGAGTTTGGTTGCAGTCGGTCCACTACTTTAGGAGGAGGTGCAGGAAGATGGCTCGCATGGTTTTGCAGTAATTCAAGAATATCGTAGTTTACGACTTCGTGTCTCCTGTAGCGTGAGTGGTAGGTATTTAATTGATTACAGCGGTTGTTTGCCTGATAGTAAGCAGTATGTTTACCGAGTTTGGTTGCAGTCGGTCCTTTACTTTAGGAGGAGGTGCAGGAAGATGGCTCGCATGGTATTGCAGTAATTCAAGAATATCGTAGTTTACGACTTCGTGTCTCCTGTAGCGTGAGTGGTAGGTGTTTAATTCATGACAGCGGTTGTTTGCCTGATATAAGCAGTATGTGAACCGAGTTTGGTTGCAGTCGGTCCACTACTTTAGGAGGAGGTGCAGGAAGATGGCTCGCATGATTTTGCAATAATTAAAGAATATCGTAGTTTACGACTTCGTGTCCCCTGTAGCGTGAGTGGTAGGTGTTTAATTCATGAATGCAATCGTTCGCCTGATAGTAAGCAGTATGTTTACCGAGTTTGGTTGCAGTCGGTCCACTACTTTAGGAGGAGGTGCAGGAAGATGGCTCGCATGGTTTTGCAGTAATTCAAGAATATCCTAGTTTACGACTTCGTGTCTCCTGTAGCGTGAGTGGTAGGTGTTTAATAGATTAGAGCGGTTGTTCGCCTGATAGTAAGCAGTATGTGTACCGAGTTTGGTTGCAGTCGGTCCACTACATTAGGAGGAGGTGCAGGAAGATTGCTCGCATGGTTTTGCAGTAATTAAAGAATATCGTAGTTTACGACTTCGTGTCTCCTGTAGCGTGAGTGGTAGGTGTTTAATTCATGACAGCGGTTGTTCGGCTGATAGTAAGCAGTATGTGTACCGAGTTTGGTTGCAGTCGGTCCACTAGTTTAGGAGGAGGTACAGGAAGATGGCTTGCATGGTTTTGCAGTAATTCGAGAATGTCGTAGGTTATGTCTTCGTGTCTCCTGTAGCGTGAGTGGTTGGTGTTTAATTAATGACAGCGGTTGTTCGCCTGATAGTAAGCAGTATGTGTACCGAGTTTGGTTGCAGTCGGTCCACTACTTTAGGAGGAGGTGCAGGAAGATAGCTCGCATGGTTTTGCAGTAATTCAAGAATATCGTAGTTTACGACTTCGTGTCTCTTGTAGCGTGGGTGGTAGGTGTTTAAATAATGACAGCGGTTCTTCGCCTGATAGCAAGCAGTATGTGTACCGAGTTTGGTTGCAGTCGGTGCACTACTTTAGTAGGAGGTGCAGGAAGATTGCTCGCATGGTTTTGCAGTAATTCAAGAATATCGTAGTTTACGACTTCGTGTCTCCTGTAGCGTGAGTGGTAGGTGTTTAATTCATGACAGCGGTTGTTCGGCTGATAGTAAGCAGTATGTGTACCGAGTTTGGTTGCAGTCGGTCCACTACTTTAGGAGGAGGTGCAGGAAGAAGCTCGCATGGTTATGCAGTAATTCAAGAATATCGTTGTTTACGACTTCGTGTCTCCTGTAGCGTGAGTGGTAGGTGTTTAATTCATGACAGCGGTTGTTCGCCTGATAGTAAGCAGTATGTGTACCGAGTTTGATTGCAGTCGGTCTATTACTTTAGGAGGAGGTGCAGGAAGATGGCTCGCAAGGTTTTGCAGTAATTCAAGAATATCCTAGTTTACGACTTCGTGTCTCCTGTAGCGTGAGTGGTAGGTGTTTAATAGATTACAGCGGTTGTTCGCCTGATAGTAAGCAGTATGTGTACCGAGTTTGGTTGCAGTCGGTCCACTACATTAGGAGGAGGTGCAGGAAGATGGCTCGCATGGTTTTGCAGTAATTAAAGAATATCGTAGTTTACGACTTCGTGTCTCCTGTAGCGTGAGTGGTAGGTGTTTAATTCATGACAGCGGTTGTTCGCCTGATAGTAAGCAGTATGTGTACCGAGTTTGGTTGCTGTCGGTCCACTACTTTAGGAGGAGGTGCAGGAAGATGGCTCGCATGATTTTGCAGTAATTAAAGACTATCGAAGATTACGACTTCGTGTCTCCTGTAGCGTGAGTGGTAGGTGTTTAATTCATGACAGCGGTTGTTCGCCTGATAGTAAGCAGTATGTGTACCGAGTTTGGTTGCAGTCGGTCCACTACTTTAGGAGGAGGTGCAGGAAGATGGCTCGCATGGTTTTGCAGTAATTCGAGAATGTCGTAGTTTACGACATCATGTCTCCTGTAGCGTGCGTGGTCGGTGGTTAATTAATGACAGCGGTTGTTCGCCTTATAGTAAGCAGGATGTGTACCGAGATTGGTTGCAGTCGGTCCAATACTTTAGGAGGAGGTGCAGGAAGATGGCTCGCATGGTTTTGCAATAATTAAAGAATATCGTAGTTTAAGACATCGTGTCCCCTGTAGCGTGAGTGGTAGGTGTTTAATTCATGAATGCAATCGTTCGCCTGATAGTAAGCCGTATGTGTACCGAGTTTGGTTGCAGTCGGTCCACTACTTTAGGAGGAGGTGCAGGAAGATGGCTCGCATGGTTTTGCAGTAATTCAAGAATATCGTAGTTTACGACTTCGTGTCTCCTGTAGCGTGAGTGGTAGGTATTTAATTGATTACAGCGGTTGTTTGCCTGATAGTAAGCAGTATGTTTACCGAGTTTGGTTGCAGTCGGTCCTTTACTTTAGGAGGAGGTGCAGGAAGATGGCTCGCATGGTATTGCAGTAATTCAAGAATATCGTAGTTTACGACTTCGTGTCTCCTGTAGCGTGAGTGGTAGGTGTTTAATTCATGACAGCGGTTGTTTGCCTGATATAAGCAGTATGTGAACCGAGTTTGGTTGCAGTCGGTCCACTACTTTAGGAGGAGGTGCAGGAAGATGGCTCGCATGATTTTGCAATAATTAAAGAATATCGTAGTTTACGACTTCGTGTCCCCTGTAGCGTGAGTGGTAGGTGTTTAATTCATGAATGCAATCGTTCGCCTGATAGTAAGCAGTATGTTTACCGAGTTTGGTTGCAGTCGGTCCACTACTTTAGGAGGAGGTGCAGGAAGATGGCTCGCATGGTTTTGCAGTAATTCAAGAATATCCTAGTTTACGACTTCGTGTCTCCTGTAGCGTGAGTGGTAGGTGTTTAATAGATTAGAGCGGTTGTTCGCCTGATAGTAAGCAGTATGTGTACCGAGTTTGGTTGCAGTCGGTCCACTACATTAGGAGGAGGTGCAGGAAGATTGCTCGCATGGTTTTGCAGTAATTAAAGAATATCGTAGTTTACGACTTCGTGTCTCCTGTAGCGTGAGTGGTAGGTGTTTAATTCATGACAGCGGTTGTTCGGCTGATAGTAAGCAGTATGTGTACCGAGTTTGGTTGCAGTCGGTCCACTAGTTTAGGAGGAGGTACAGGAAGATGGCTTGCATGGTTTTGCAGTAATTCGAGAATGTCGTAGGTTATGTCTTCGTGTCTCCTGTAGCGTGAGTGGTTGGTGTTTAATTAATGACAGCGGTTGTTCGCCTGATAGTAAGCAGTATGTGTACCGAGTTTGGTTGCAGTCGGTCCACTACTTTAGGAGGAGGTGCAGGAAGATAGCTCGCATGGTTTTGCAGTAATTCAAGAATATCGTAGTTTACGACTTCGTGTCTCTTGTAGCGTGGGTGGTAGGTGTTTAAATCATGACAGCGGTTCTTCGCCTGATAGCAAGCAGTATGTGTACCGAGTTTGGTTGCAGTCGGTGCACTACTTTAGTAGGAGGTGCAGGAAGATTGCTCGCATGGTTTTGCAGTAATTCAAGAATATCGTAGTTTACGACTTCGTGTCTCCTGTAGCGTGAGTGGTAGGTGTTTAATTCATGACAGCGGTTGTTCGGCTGATAGTAAGCAGTATGTGTACCGAGTTTGGTTGCAGTCGGTCCACTACTTTAGGAGGAGGTGCAGGAAGAAGCTCGCATGGTTATGCAGTAATTCAAGAATATCGTTGTTTACGACTTCGTGTCTCCTGTAGCGTGAGTGGTAGGTGTTTAATTCATGACAGCGGTTGTTCGCGTGATAGTAAGCAGTATGTGTACCGAGATAGGTTGCAGTCGGTCCATTACTGGAGGTGGAGGTGCAGGATGATGGCTCGCATGGTTTTGCAGTAATTCGAAAATATCGTAGTTTACGACATCGTGTCTCCTGTAGCGTGAGTGGTAGGTGTTTAATTAATGACAGCGGTTGTTCGCCTTATAGTAAGCAGGATGTGTACCGAGATTGGTTGCAGTCGGTCCAATACTTTAGGGGGAGGTGAAGGAAGATGGCTCGCATGGTTTTGCAGTAATTAAAGAATGTCGTAGTTTACGACTTCGTGTCCCCTGTAGCGTGAGTGGTAGGTGTTTAATTCATGACAGCGGTTTTTCGCCTGATAGTAAGCAGTATGTGTACCGAGTTTGGTTGCAGTCGGTCGACTACTTTAGGAGGAGGTGCAGGAAGATGGCTCGCAAGGTTTTGCAGTAATTCAAGAATATCCTAGTTTACGACTTCGTGTCTCCTGTAGCGTGAGTGGTAGGTGTTTAATAGATTACAGCGGTTGTTCGCCTGATAGTAAGCAGTATGTGTACCGAGTTTGGTTGCAGTCGGTCCACTACATTAGGAGGAGGTGCAGGAAGATGGCTCGCATGGTTTTGCAGTAATTAAAGAATATCGTAGTTTACGACTTCGTGTCTCCTGTAGCGTGAGTGGTAGGTGTTTAATTCATGACAGCGGTTGTTCGCCTGATAGTAAGCAGTATGTGTAAAGAATATGGTTGCAGTCGGTCCACTACTGGAGGAGGAGGTGCAGGAAGATGGCTCGCATCGTTTTGCAGTAATTCAAGAATATCGTAGTTTACGACTTCGTGGCTCCTGTAGCGTGAGTGGTAGGTGTTTAATTCATGACAGCGGTTGTTTGCCTGATATAAGCAGTATGTGTACCGAGTTTGGTTGCAGGCGGTCCACTACTTTAGGAGGAGGTGCAGGAAGATGGCTCGCATGATTTTGCAGTAATTAAAGAATATCGTAGTTTACGACTTCGTGTCTCCAGTAGCGTGAGTGGTAGGTGTTTAATTCATGACAGCGGTTGTTCGGCTGATAGTAAGCAGTATGTGTACCGAGTTTGGTTGCAGTCGGTCCACTACTTTAGGAGGAGGTGCAGGAAGATGGCTCGCATGGTTTTGCAGTAATTCAAGAATATCGTAGTTTACGACTTCGTGTCTCCTGTAGCGTGAGTGGTAGGTGTTTAATTCATGACAGCGGTTGTTTGCCTGATATAAGCAGTATGTGTACCGAGTTTGGTTGCAGTAGGTCCACTACTTTAGGAGGAGGTGCAGGAAGATGGCTCGCATGATTTTGCAGTAATTCAAGAATATCGTAGTTTACGACTTCGTGTCTCCTGTAACGTGAGTGGTAGGCGTTTAATTCATGACAGCGGTTGTTCGCTTGATAGGAATCAGTATGTGTACCTAGTTTGGTTGCAGTCGGTCCACTAGTTTAGGAGGAGGTACAGGAAGATGGCTTGCATGATTTTGCAGTAATTCGAGAGTGTCGTAGTTTATGTCTTCGTGTCTCCTGTAGCGTGAGTGGTAGGTGTTTAATTAATGACAGCGGTTGTACGCCTGATAGTAAGCAGTATGTGTACCGCGTTTGGTTGCAGTCGGTCCACTACTTTAGGAGGAGGTGCAGGAAGATGGCTCGCAAGGTTTTGCAGTAATTCAAGAATATCCTAGTTTACGACTTCGTGTCTCCTGTAGCGTGAGTGGTAGGTGTTTAATAGATTACAGCGGTTGTTCGCCTGATAGTAAGCAGTATGTGTACCGAGTTTGGTTGCAGTCGGTCCACTACATTAGGAGGAGGTGCAGGAAGATGGCTCGCATGGTTTTGCAGTAATTAAAGAATATCGTAGTTTACGACTTCGTGTCTCCTGTAGCGTGAGTGGTAGGTGTTTAATTCATGACAGCGGTTGTTCGCCTGATAGTAAGCAGTATGTGTAAAGAATATGGTTGCAGTCGGTCCACTACTGGAGGAGGAGGTGCAGGAACATAGCTCGCTCGGTTTTGCATTATCTCAAGAATATCGTAGTTTACGACTTCGTGTCTCCTGTAGCGTGAGTGGTAGGTGTTTAATTCATGACAGCGGTTGTTCGCCTGATAGTAAGCAGTATGTGTACTGAGTTTGGTTGCAGTCGGTCCACTACTTTAGGAGAAGGTGCAGGAAGATGGCTCGCATGGTTTTGCAGTAATTAAAGAATATCGTAGTTTACGACTTCGTGTCTCCAGTAGCGTGAGTGGTAGGTGTTTAATTCATGACAGCGGTTGTTCGGCTGATAGTAAGCAGTATGTGTACCGAGTTTGGTTGCAGTCGGTCCACTACTTTAGGAGGAGGTGCAGGAAGATGGCTCGCATGGTTTTGCAGTAATTCAAGAATATCGTTGTTTACGACTTCGTGGCTCCTGTAGCGTGAGTGGTAGGTGTTTAATTCATGACAGCGGTTGTTCGGCTGATAGTAAGCAGTATGTGTACCGAGTTTGGTTGCAGTCGTTCCACTACTTTAGGAGGAGGTGCAGGAAGAAGCTCGCATGGTTATGCAGTAATTCAAGAATATCGTTGTTTACGACTTCGTGTCTCCTGTAGCGTGAGTGGTAGGTGTTTAATTAATGACAGCGGTTGTTCGCCTTATAGTAAGCAGGATGTGTACCGAGATAGGTTGCAGTCGGTCCAATACTTTAGGGGGAGGTGAAGGAAGATGGCTCGCATTGTTTTGCAGTAATTAAAGAATGTCGTAGTTTACGACTTCGTGTCCCCTGTAGCGTGAGTGGTAGGTGTTTAATTCATGACAGCGGTTGTTCGCCTGATAGTAAGCAGTATGTGTACCGAGTTTGGTTGCAGTCGGTCGACTACTTTAGGAGGAGGTGCAGGAAGATAGCTCGCACAGTTTTGCAGTAATTCAAGAATATCGTAGCTCACGACTTCGTTTCTCCTGTAGCGTGAGTGGTAGGTGTTTAATTCATGATAGCGGTTGTTTGCCTGATATAAGCGGTATGTGTACCGAGTTTGGTTGCAGTCGGTCCACTACTTTAGGAGGAGGTGCAGGAAGATGGCTCGCATGATTTTGCAGTAATTCAAGAATATCGTAGTTTACGACTTCATGTCTCCTGTAACGTGAGTGGTAGGCGTTTAATTCATGACAGCGGTTGTTCGCTTGATAGCAATCAGTATGTGTACCTAGTTTGGTTGCAGTCGGTCCACTAGTTTAGGAGGAGGTACAGGAAGATGGCTTGCATGGTTTTGCAGTAATTCGAGAGTGTCGTAGTTTATGTCTTCGTGTCTCCTGTAGCGTGAGTGGTAGGTGTTTAATTAATGACAGCGGTTGTTCGCCTGATAGTAAGCAGTATGTGTACCGCGTTTGGTTGCAGTCGGTCCACTACTTTAGGCGGAGGTGCAGGAAGATGGCTCGCAAGGTTTTGCAGTAATTCAAGAATATCCTACTTTACGACTTCGTGTCTCCTGTAGCGTGAGTGGTAGGTGTTTAATAGATTACAGCGGTTGTTCGCCTGATAGTGAGCAGTATGTGTACCGAGTTTGGTTGCAGTCGGTCCACTACATTAGGAGGAGGTGCAGCAAGATGGCTCGCATGGTTTTGCAGTAATTAAAGAATATCGTAGTTTACGACTTCGTGTCTCCTGTAGCGTGAGTGGTAGGTGTTTAATTCATGACAGCGGTTGTTCGCCTGATATTAAGCAGTATGTGTAAAGAATATGGTTGCAGTCGGTCCACTACTGGAGGAGAAGGTGCAGGAACATAGCTCGCTCGGTTTTGCAGTAACTCAAGAATATCGTAGTTTACGACTTCGTGTCTCCTGTAGCGTGAGTGGTAGGTGTTTAATTCATGACAGCGGTTGTTCGCCTGATAGTATGCAGTATGTGTACCGAGTTTGGTTGCAGTCGGTCCACTACTTTAGGAGAAGGTGCAGGAAGATGGCTGGCATGGTTTAGCAGTAATTAAAGAATATCGTAGTTTACGACTTCGTGTCTCCAGTAGCGTCAGTGGTAGGTGTTTAATTCATGACAGCGGTTGTTCGGCTGATAGTAAGCAGTATGTGTACCGAGTTTGGTTGCAGTCGGTCCACTACTTTAGGAGGAGGTGCAGGAAGATGGCTCGCATGGTTTTGCAGTAATTCAAGAATATCGTTGTTTACGACTTCGTGGCTCCTGTAGCGTGAGTGGTAGGTGTTTAATTCATGACAGCGGTTGTTCGCGTGATAGTAAGCAGTATGTGTACCGAGATAGGTTGCAGTCGGTCCATTACTGGAGGAGGAGGTGCAGGATGATGGCTCGCATGGTTTTGCAGTAATTCGAGAATATCGTAGTTTACGACATCGTGGCTCCTGTAGCGTGAGTGGTAGGTGTTTAATTAATGACAGCGGTTGTTCACCTTATAGTAAGCAGGATGTGTACCCAGATTGGTTGCAGTCGGTCCAGTACTTTAGGGGGAGGTGCAGGAAGATGGCTCGCATGGTTTTGCAGTAATTAAAGAATGTCGTAGTTTACGACTTCGTGTCCCCTGTAGCGTGAGTGGTAGGTGTTTAATTCATGACAGCGGTTGTTCGCCTGATAGTAAGCAGTATGTGTACCGAGATTGGTTGCAGTCGGTTGACTACATTAGGAGGAGGTGCAGGAAGATGGCTCGCATGGTTTTGCAGTAATTCAAGAATATCCTAGTTTACCACTTCGTGTCTCCTGTAGCGTGAGAGGTAGGTGTTTAATTGTTTACAGCGGTTGTTCGCCTGATAGTAAGCAGTATGTGTACCGAGTTTGGTAGCAGTCGGTCCACTACTTTAGGAGGAGGTGCAGGAAGATAGCTCGCATGGTTTTGCAGTAATTCAAGAATATCGTAGTTTACGACTTCCTGTCTTCTGTAGCGTTTGTGGTTGGTGTTTAATTCATGACAGCGGTTGTTCGCCTGATATAAGCAGTATGTGTACCGAGTTTGGTAGCAGTCGGTCCACTACTTTAGAAGGAGGTGCAGGAAGATGGCTCGCATGGTTTTGCAGTAATTCAAGAATCTCGTAGTTTACGACTTCTTGTCTCCTGTAGCGTGAGTGGTAGGTGTTTAATTCATGACAGCGGTTGTTCGCCTGATAGTAAGCAGTATGTGTACCGGTTTTTGGTTGCAGTCGGTCCACTACTTTAGTAGGAGGTGCAGGAAGATGGCTCGCATCCTTTTTCAGTAATTCAAGAATATCGTAGTTTACGACTTCGTGTCTCCTTTAGCGTGAGTGGTAGGTGTTTAATTGATTACAGCGGATGTTCGCCTGATAGTAAGCAGTATGTGTACCGAGTTGGGTTGCAGTCGGTCCACTACTTTAGGAGGAGGTGCAGAAGATGTCTCGCACGGTTTTGCAGTAATTCAAGAATATCGTAGTTTACGACTTCGTGTCTCCTGTAGCGTGAGTGGTAGGTGTTTAATTCATGACAGCGGTTGTTCGCCTGATAGTAAGCAGTATGTGTACCGAGTTTGGTTGCAGTCGGTCCACTACTTTAGGAGGAGGTGCAGGAAGATGGCTTGCATGGTTTTGCAGTAATTCAAGAATATCGTAGATTACGACTTCGTGTCTCCTGTACCGTGAGTGGTAGGTGTTTAATTCATGACAGCGGTGGTTCGCCTGATAGTAAGCAGTATGTGTACCGAGTTTGGTTGCAGTCGGTCCATTACTGGAGGAGGAGGTACAGGATGATGGCTCGCATGTTTTTGCAGTAATTCGAGAATATCGTAGTTTACGACATCATGTCTCCTGTAGCGTGAGTGGTAGGTGGTTAATTAATGACAGCGGTTGTTCGCCTTATAGTAAGCAGGATGTGTACCGAGATTGGTTGCAGTCGGTCCAATACTTTAGGAGGAGGTGCAGGAAGATGGCTCGCATGGTATTGCAATAATTAAAGAATATCGTAGTTTACGACTTCGTGTCCCCTGTAGCGTGAGTGGTAGGGGTTTAATTCATGAATGCAATCGTTCGCCTGATAGTAAGCAGTATGTGTACCGAGTTTGGTTGCAGTCGGTCCACTACTTTAGGAGGAGGTGCAGGATGATGGCTCGCATGGTTTTGCAGTAATTCAAGAATATCGTAATTTACGACTTCGTGTCTCCTGTAACGTGAGTGGTAGGCGTTTAATTCATGACAGCGGTTGTTCGCTTGATAGCAATCAGTATGTGTACCTAGTTTGGTTGCAGTCGGTCCACTACTTTAGGAGGAGGTGCAGGAAGATGGCTCGCATGGTTTTGCAGTAATTCAAGAATATCGTAGTTTACGACTTCGTGTCTCTTGTAGCGTGGGTGGTAGGTGTTTAATTCAAAACAGCGGTTCTTCGCCTGATAGCAAGCAGTATGTGTACCGAGTTTGGTTGCAGTCGGTCCACTACTTTAGTAGGAGGTGCAGGAAGATTGCTCGCATGGTTTTGCAGTAATTCAAGAATATCGTAGTTTACGACTTCGTGTCTCCTGTAGCGTGAGTGGTAGGTGTTTAATTCATGACAGCGGTTGTTCGCCTGATAGCAAGCAGTATGTGTACCGAGTTTGGTTGCAGTCGGTCCACTACTTTAGGAGGAAGGGCAGGAAGATGTTCGCATGGTTTTGCAGTAATTCAAGAATATCGTAGTTTACGACTTCGTGGCTCCTGTAGCGTTAGTGGTAGGTGTTCAATTCATGACAGCGGTTGTTCGCCTGATAGTAAGCAGTATGTGTACCGAGTTTGGTTGCAGTCGGTCCACTACTTTAGGAGGAGGTGCAGGAAGATGGCACGCATGGTTTTGCAGTAATTGAAGAATATCGTAGTTTACGACTTCGTGTCTCCTGTATCGAGAGTGGTAGGTGTTTAATTCATGACAGCGGTTGTTCGCCTGATAGTAAGCAGTATGTGTACCGAGTTTGATTGCAGTCGGTCCACTACTTTAGGAGGAGGTGCAGGAAGATGGCTTTCATGGTTTTGCAGTAATTCAAGAATATCGTAGTTTACGACTTCGTGTCTCCTGTACCGTGAGTGGTAGGTGTTTAATTCATGACAGCGGTGTTTCGCCTGATAGTAAGCAGTATGTGTACCGAGTTTGGTTGCAGTCGGTCCATTACTGGAGGAGGAGGTGCAGGATGATGGCTCGCATGGTTTTGCAGTAATTCGAGAATATCGTAGTTTACGACATCATGTCTCCTGTAGCGTGAGTGGTGGTGGTTAATTAATGACAGCGGTTGTTCGCCTTATAGTAAGCAGGATGTGTACCGAGATTGGCTGCAGTCGGTCCAATACTTTAGGAGGAGGTGCAGGAAGATGGCTCGCATGGTTTTGCAGTATTTCAAGAATATCGTAGTTTACGACTTCGTGTCTCCTGTAGCGTGAGTGGTAGGTATTTAATTGATTACAGCGGTTGTTCGCCTGATAGTAAGCAGTATATGTACCGAGTTTGGTTGCAGTCGGTCCACTACTTTAGGAGGAGGTGCAGGAAGATTGCTCGCATGATTTTGCAGTAATTAAAGAATATCGTAGTTTACGACTTCGTGTCTCCTGTAGCGTGAGTGGTAGGTGTTTAATTCATGGCAGCGGTTGTTCGCCTGATAGTAAGCAGTATATGTACCGAGTTTGGTTGCAGTCGGTCCACTACTTTAGGAGGAGGTGCAGGAAGATTGCTCGCATGATTTTGCAGTAATTAAAGAATATCGTAGTTTACGACATCATGTCTCCTTTAGCGTGAGTGGTAGGTGGTTAATTAATGACAGCGGTTGCTCGCCTTATAGTAAGCAGGATGTGTACCGAGATTGGTTGCAGTCGGTCCAATACTTTAGGAGGAGGTGCAGGAAGGTGGCTCGCATGGTTTTGCAGTAATTCAAGAATATCGTAGTTTACGACTTCGTGTCTCCTGTAGCGTGAGTGGTAGGTCTTTAATTCATGACAGGGGTTGTTCGCCTGATAGTAAGCAGTATGTGTACCGAGTTTGGTTGCTGTCGGTCCACTACTTTAGAAGGAGGTGCAGGAAGATGGCTCGCATGATTTTGCAGTAATTAAAGACTATCGAAGTTTACGACTTCGTGTCTCCTGTAGCGTGAGTGGTAGGTGTTTAATTCATGACAGCGGTTGTTCGCCTGATAGTAAGCAGTATGTGTACCGAGTTTGGTTGCAGCCGGTCCACTACTTTAGGAGGAGGTGCAGGAAGATGGCTCGCATGGTTTTGCAGTAATTCGAGATTGTCGTAGTTTACGACATCATGTCTCCTGTAGCGTGCGTGGTAGGTGGTTAATTAATGACAGCGGTTGTTCGCCTTATAGTAAGCAGGATGTGTACCGATATTGGTTGCAGTCGGTCCAATACTTTAGGAGGAGGTGCAGGAAGATGGCTCGCATGGTTTTGCAATAATTAAAGAATATCGTAGTTTACGACTTCGTGTCCCCTGTAGCGTGAGTGGTAGGTGTTTAATTCATGAATGCAATCGTTCGCCTGATAGTAAGCAGTATGTGTACCGAGTTTGCTTGCAGTCGGTCCACTACTTTAGGAGGAGGTGCAGGAAGATGTCTCGCATGGTTTTGCAGTAATTCAAGAATATCGTAGTTTACGACTTCGTGTCTCCTGTAGCGTGAGTGGTAGGTATTTAATTGATTACAGCGGTTGTTCGCCTGATAGTAAGCAGTATGTTTACCGAGTTTAATTGCAGTCGGTCCTTTACTTTAGGAGGAGGTGCAGGAAGATGGCTCGCATGCTATTGCAGTAATTCAAGAATATCGTAGTTTACGACTTCGTGTCTCCTGTAGCGTGAGTGGTAGGTGTTTAATTCATGACAGCGGTTGTTTGCCTGATATAAGCAGTATGTGAACCGAGTTTGGTTGCAGTCGGTCCACTACTTTAGGAGGAGGTGCAGGAAGATGGCTCGCATGATATTGCAATAATTAAAGAATATCGTAGTTTACGACTTCGTGTCCCCTGTTGCGTGAGTGGTAGGTGTTTAATTCATGAATGCAATCGTTCGCCTGATAGTAAGCAGTATGTGTACCGAGTTTGGTTGCAGTCGGTCCACTACTTTAGGAGGAGGTGCAGGAAGATGGCTCGCATGGTTTTGCCGTAATTCAAGAATATCCTAGTTTACGACTTCGTGTCTCCTGTAGCGTGAGTGGTAGGTGTTTAATAGATTAGAGCGGTTGTTCGCCTGATAGTAAGCAGTATGTGTACCGAGTTCGGTTGCAGTCGGTCCACTACATTAGGAGGAGGTGCAGGAAGATTGCTCGCATGGTTTTGCAGTAATTAAAGAATATCGTAGTTTACGACTTCGTGTCTCCTGTAGCGTGAGTAGTAGGTGTTTAATTCATGACTGCGGTTGTTCGCCTGATAGTAAGCAGTATGTGTAAAGAATATGGTTGCAGTCGGTCCACTACTGGAGGAGGAGGTGCAGGAACGTAGCTCGCTCGGTTTTGCAGTAACTCAAGAATATCGTAGTTTACGACTTCTTGTCTCCTGTAGCGTGAGTGGTAGGTGTTTAATTCATGACAGCGGTTGTTCGGCTGATAGTAAGCAGTATGTGTACCGAGTTTGGTTGCAGTCGGTCCACTAGTTTAGGAGGAGGTACAGGAAGATGGCTTGCATGGTTTTGCAGTAATTCGAGAATGTCGTAGGTTATGTCTTCGTGTCTCCTGTAGCGTGAGTGGTTGGTGTTTAATTAATGACAGCGGTTGTTCGCCTGATAGTAAGCAGTATGTGTACCGAGTTTGGTTGCAGTCGGTCCACTACTTTAGGAGGAGGTGCAGGAAGATAGCTCGCATGGTTTTGCAGTAATTCAAGAATATCGTAGTTTACGACTTCGTGTCTCTTGTAGCGTGGGTGGTAGGTGTTTAATTCATGACAGCGGTTCTTCGCCTGATAGCAAGCAGTATGTGTACCGAGTTTGGTTGCAGTCGGTCCACTACTTTAGGAGGAGGTGCAGGAAGATGGCTCGCATGGTTTTGCAGTAATTCGAGAATGTCGTAGTTTACGACATCATGTCTCCTGTAGCGTGCGTGGTAGGTGGTTAATTAATGACAGCGGTTGTTCGCCTTATAGTAAGCAGGATGTGTACCGAGATTGGTTGCAGTCGGTCCAATACTTTAGGAGGAGGTGCAGGAAGATGGCTCGCATGGTTTTGCAATAATTAAAGAATATCGTAGTTTACGACTTCGTGTCCCCTGTAGCGTGAGTGGTAGGTGTTTAATTCTTGAATGCAATCGTTCGCCTGATAGTAAGCAGTATGTGTACCGAGTTTGGTTGCAGTCGGTCCACTACTTTAGGAGGAGGTGCAGGAAGATATCTCGCATGGTTTTGCAGTAATTCAAGAATATCGTAGTTTACGACTTCGTGTCTCCTGTAGCGTGAGTGGTAGGTATTTAATTGATTACAGCGGTTGTTCGCCTGATAGTAAGCAGTATGTTTACCGAGTTTGGTTGCAGTCGGTCCTTTACTTTAGGAGGAGGTGCAGGAAGATGGCTCGCATGGTATTGCAGTAATTCAAGAATATCGTAGTTTACGACTTCGTGTCTCCTGTAGCGTGAGTGGTAGGTGTTTAATTCATGACAGCGGTTGTTTGCCTGATATAAGCAGTATGTGAACCGAGTTTGGTTGCAGTCGGTCCACTACTTTAGGAGGAGGTGCAGGAAGATGGCTCGCATGATTTTGCAATAATTAAAGAATATCGTAGTTTACGACTTCGTGTCCCCTGTAGCGTGAGTGGTAGGTGTTTAATTCATGAATGCAATCGTTCGCCTGATAGTAAGCAGTATGTGTACCGAGTTTGGTTGCAGTCGGTCCACTACTTTAGGAGGAGGTGCAGGAAGATGGCTCGCATGGTTTTGCAGTAATTCAAGAATATCCTAGTTTACGACTTCGTGTCTCCTGTAGCGTGAGTGGTAGGTGTTTAATAGATTAGAGCGGTTGTTCGCCTGATAGTAAGCAGTATGTGTACCGAGTTTGGTTGCAGTCGGTCCACTACATTAGGAGGAGGTGCAGGAAGATTGCTCGCATGGTTTTGCAGTAATTAAAGAATATCGTAGTTTACGACTTCGTGTCTCCTGTAGCGTGAGTGGTAGGTGTTTAATTCATGACTGCGGTTGTTCGCCTGATAGTAAGCAGTATGTGTAAAGAATATGGTTGCAGTCGGTCCACTACTGGAGGAGGAGGTGCAGGAACGTAGCTCGCTCGGTTTTGCAGTAACTCAAGAATATCGTAGTTTACGACTTCGTGTCTCCTGTAGCGTGAGTGGTAGGTGTTTAATTCATGACAGCGGTTGTTCGGCTGATAGTAAGCAGTATGTGTACCGAGTTTGGTTGCAGTCGGTCCACTAGTTTAGGAGGAGGTACAGGAAGATGGCTTGCATGGTTTTGCAGTAATTCGAGAATGTCGTAGGTTATGTCTTCGTGTCTCCTGTAGCGTGAGTGGTTGGTGTTTAATTAATGACAGCGGTTGTTCGCCTGATAGTAAGCAGTATGTGCACCGAGTTTGGTTGCAGTCGGTCCACTACTTTAGGAGGAGGTGCAGGAAGATAGCTCGCATGGTTTTGCAGTAATTCAAGAATATCGTAGTTTACGACTTCGTGTCTCTTGTATTGTGGGTGGTAGGTGTTTAATTCATGACAGCGGTTCTTCGCCTGATAGCAAGCAGTATGTGTACCGAGTTTGGTTGCAGTCGGTCCACTACTTTAGTAGGAGGTGCAGGAAGATTGCTCGCAAGGTTTTGCAGTAATTCAAGAATATCGTAGTTTACGACTTCGTGTCTCCTGTAGCGTGAGTGGTAGGTGTTTAATTCATGACAGCGGTTGTTCGGCTGATAGTAAGCAGTATGTGTACCGAGTTTGGTTGCAGTCGGTCCACTACTTTAGGAGGAGGTGCAGGAAGAAGCTCGCATGGTTATGCAGTAATTCAAGAATATCGTTGTTTACGACTTCGTGTCTCCTGTAGCGTGAGTGGTAGGTGTTTAATTCATGACAGCGGTTGTTCGCGTGATAGTAAGCAGTATGTGTACCGAGATAGGTTGCAGTCGGTCCATTACTGGAGGAGGAGGTGCAGGATGATGGCTCGCATGGTTTTGCAGTAATTCGAAAATATCGTAGTTTACGACATCGTGTCTCCTGTAGCGTGAGTGGTAGGTGTTTAATTCATGACAGCGGTTGTTCGCCTGATAGTAAGCAGTATGTGCACCGGGTTTGGTTGCAGTCGGTCCACTACTGGAGGAGGAGGTGCAGGAAGATGGGTCGCATGGTTTTGCAGTAATTCAAGAATATCATAGTTTACGACTTCGTGCCTCCTGTAGCGTAAGTGGTAGGTGTTTAATTCATGATATCGTTTGTTCGATTGATAGTAAGCAGTTTGTGTACCGAGTTTGGTTGCAGTCGGTCCACCACTTTAGGAGGAGGTGCAGGAAGATGGCTCGAATGGTTTTGCAGTAATTCAAGAATATCGTAGTTTACGACTTCGTGGCTCCTGTAGCGTGAGTGGTAGGTGTTTAATTCATGACAGCGGTTGTCTGCCTGATATAAGCAGTATGTGTACCGAGTTTGGTTGCAGTCGGTCCACTACTTTAGGAGGAGGTGCAGGAAGATGGCTCGCATGATTTTGCAGTAATTCAAGAATATCGTAGTTTACGACTTCGTGTCTCCTGTAACGTGAGTGGTAGGCGTTTAATTCATGACAGCGGTTGTTCGCTTGATAGCAATCAGTATGTGTACCTAGTTTGGTTGCAGTCGGTCCAATAGTTTAGGAGGAGGTACAGGAAGATGGCTTGCATGGTTTTGCAGTAATTCGAGAGTGTCGTAGTTTATGTCTTCGTGTCTCCTGTAGCGTGAGTGGTAGGTGTTTAATTAATGACAGCGGTTGTTCGCCTGATAGTAAGCGGTATGTGTACCGCGTTTGGTTGCAGTCGGTCCACTACTTTAGGAGGAGGTGCAGGAAGATGGCTCGCAAGGTTTTGCAGTAATTCAAGAATATCCTAGTTTACGACTTCGTGTCTCCTGTAGCGTGAGTGGTAGGTGTTTAATAGATTACAGCGGTTGTTCGCCTGATAGTAAGCAGTATGTGTACCGAGTTTGGTTGCAGTCGGTCCACTACATTAGGAGGAGGTGCAGGAAGATGGCTCGCATGGTTTTGCAGTAATTAAAGAATTTCGTAGTTTACGACTTCGTGTCTCCTGTAGCGTGAGTGGTAGGTGTTTAATTCATGACAGCGGTTGTTCGCCTGATAGTAAGCAGTATGTGTAGCGTGTTTGGTTGCAGTCGGTCGCCTACTTTAGGAGGAGGTGCAGGAAGATAGCTCGCACAGTTTTGCAGTAATTCAAGAATATCGTAGTTCACGACTTCGTTTCTCCTGTAGCGTGAGTGGTAGGTGTTTAATTCATGACAGCGGTTGTTCGCCTGATAGTAAGCAGTATGTGCACCGGGTTTGGTTGCAGTCGGTCCACTACTGGAGGAGGAGGTGCAGGAAGATGGGTCGCATGGTTTTGCAGTAATTCAAGAATATCATAGTTTACGACTTCGTGCCTCCTGTAGCGTAAGTGGTAGGTGTTTAATTCATGATATCGTTTGTTCGATTGATAGTAAGCAGTTTGTGTACCGAGTTTGGTTGCAGTCGGTCCACTACTTTAGGAGGAGGTGCAGGAAGATGGCTCGCATGGTTTTGCAGTAATTCAAGAATATCGTAGTTTACGACTTCGTGTCTCCTGTAGCGTGAGTGGTAGGTGTTTAATTCATGACAGCGGTTGTTTGCCTGATATAAGCAGTATGTGTACCGAGTTTGGTTGCAGTCGGTCCACTACTTTAGGAGGAGGTGCAGGAAGATGGCTCGCATGATTTTGCAGTAATTCAAGAATATCGTAGTTTACGACTTCGTGTCTCCTGTAACGTGAGTGGTAGGCGTTTAATTCATGACAGCGGTTGTTCGCTTGATAGGAATCAGTATGTGTACCTAGTTTGGTTGCAGTCGGTCCACTAGTTTAGGAGGAGGTACAGGAAGATGGCTTGCATGGTTTTGCAGTAATTCGAGAGTGTCGTAGTTTATGTCTTCTTGTCTCCTGTAGCGTGAGTGGTAGGTGTTTAATTAATGACAGCGGTTGTTCGCCTGATAGTAAGCAGTATGTGTACCGCGTTTGGTTGCAGTCGGTCCACTACTTTAGGAGGAGGTGCAGGAAGATGGCTCGCAAGGTTTTGCAGTAATTCAAGAATATCCTAGTTTACGACTTCGTGTCTCCTGTAGCGTGAGTGGTAGGTGTTTAATAGATTACAGCGGTTGTTCGCCTGATAGTAAACAGTATGTGTACCGAGTTTGGTTGCAGTCGGTCCACTACATTAGGAGGAGGTGCAGGAAGATGGCTCGCATAGTTTTGCAGTAATTAAAGAATATCGTAGTTTACAACTTCGTGTCTCCTGTAGCGTGAGTGGTAGGTGTTTAATTCATGACAGCGGTTGTTCGCCTGATAGTAAGCAGTATGTGTAAAGAATATGGTTGCAGTCGGTCCACTACTGGAGGAGGAGGTGCAGGAACATAGCTCGCTCGGTTTTGCATTAACTCAAGAATATCGTAGTTTACGACTTCGTGTCTCCTGTAGCGTGAGTGGTAGGTGTTTAATTCATGACAGCGGTTGTTCGCCTGATAGTAAGCAGTATGTGTACCGAGTTTGTTTGCAGTCGGTCCACTACTTAAGGAGAAGGTGCAGGAAGATGGCTCGCATGGTTTTGCAGTAATTAACGAATATCGTAGTTTACGACTTCGTGTCTCCTGTAGCGTGAGTGGTAGGTGTTTAATTCATGACAGCGGTTGTTCGGCTGATAGTAAGCAGTATGTGTACCGAGTTTGGTTGCAGTCGGTCCACTACTTTAGGAGGAGGTGCAGGAAGATGGCTCGCATGGTTTTGCAGTAATTCAAGAATATCGTTGTTTAAGACTTCGTGGCTCCTGTAGCGTGAGTGGTAGGTGTTTAATTCATGACAGCGGTTGTTCGGCTGATAGTAAGCAGTATGTGTACCGAGTTTGGTTGCAGTCGGTCCACTACTTTAGGAGGAGGTGCAGGTAGAAGCTCGCATGGTTATGCAGTAATTCAAGAATATCGTTGTTTACGACTTCGTGTCTCCTGTAGCGTGAGTGGTAGGTGTTTAATTCATGACAGCGGTTGTTCGCGTGATAGTAAGCAGTATGTGTACCGAGATAGGTTGCAGTCGGTCCATTACTGGAGGAGGAGGTGCAGGATGATGGCTCGCATGGTTTTGCAGTAATTCGAAAATATCGTAGTTTACGACATCGTGTCTCCTGTAGCGTGAGTGGTAGGTGTTTAATTAATGACAGCGGTTGTTCGCCTTATAGTAAGCAGGATGTGTACCGAGATTGGTTGCAGTCGCTCAATACTTTAGGGGGAGGTGAAGGAAGATGGCTCGCATGATTTTGCAGTAATTCAAGAATATCGTAGTTTACGACTTCATGTCTCCTGTAACGTGAGTGGTAGGCGTTTAATTCATGACAGCGGTTGTTCGCTTGATAGCAATCAGTATGTGTACCTAGTTTGGTTGCATTCGGTCCACTAGTTTAGGATGAGGTACAGGAAGATGGCTTGCATGGTTTTGCAGTAATTCGAGAGTGTCGTAGTTTATGTCTTCGTGTCTCCTGTAGCGTGAGTGGTAGGTGTTTAATTAATGACAGCGGTTGTTCGCCTGATAGTAAGCAGTATGTGTACCGCGTTTGGTTGCAGTCGGTCCACTACTTTAGGAGGAGGTGCAGGAAGATGGCTCGCAAGGTTTTGCAGTAATTCAAGAATATCCTACTTTACTACTTCGTGTCTCCTGTAGCGTGAGTGGTAGGTGTTTAATAGATTACAGCGGTTGTTCGCCTGATAGTAAGCAGTATGTGTACCGAGTTTGGTTGCAGTCGGTCCACTACATTAGGAGGAGGTGCAGGAAGATGGCTCGCATGGTTTTGCAGTAATTAAAGAATATCGTAGTTTACGACTTCGTGTCTCCTGTAGCGTGAGTTGTAGGTGTTTAATTCATGACAGCGGTTGTTCGCCTGATAGTAAGCAGTATGTGTAAAGAATATGGTTGCAGTCGGTCCACTACTGGAGGAGAAGGTGAAGGAACATAGCTCGCTCGGTTTTGCAGTAACTCAAGAATATCGTAGTTTACGACTTCGTGTCTCCTGTAGCGTGAGTGGTAGGTGTTTAATTCATGACAGCGGTTGTTCGCCTGATAGTATGCAGTATGTGTACCGAGATTGGTTGCAGTCGGTCCACTACTTTAGGAGAAGGTGCAGGAAGATGGCTCGCATGGTTTTGCAGTAATTAAAGAATATCGTAGTTTACGACTTCGTGTCTCCAGTAGCGTCAGTGGTAGGTGTTTAATTCATGACAGCGGTTGTTCGGCTGATAGTAAGCAGTATGTGTACCGAGTTTGGTTGCAGTGGGTCCATCACTTTAGGAGGAGGTGCAGGAAGATGGCTCGCATGGTTTTGCAGTAATTCAAGAATATCGTAGTTTACGACTTCGTGTCTCCTGTAGCGCGAGTGGTAGGTGTTTAATTCATGACAGCGGTTGGTCGCCTGATAGTAAGCCGTATGTGTAAAGAATTTGGTTGCAGCCGGTCCACTACTGGAGGAGGAGGTGCAGGAAGATGGCTCGCACGGTTTTGCAGTAATTCAAGAATATCGTAGTTTACGACATCGTGTCTCCTGTAGCGTGAGTGGTAGGTGTTTAATTCATGACAGCGGTTGTTCGCCTGATAGTAAGCAGTATGTGTACCGAGTTTGGTTGCAGTCGGTCCACTACTTTAGGAGGAGGTGCAGGAAGATGGCTCGCATGGTTTTGCAGTAATTAAAGAATATCGTAGTTTACGACATCGTGTCTCCTGTAGCGTGAGTGGTAGGTGTTTAATTCATGACAGCGGTTGTTCGGCTGATAGTAAGCATTGTGTGTAAAGAATTTGGTTGCAGTCGGTCCACTACTGGAGGAGGAGGTGCAGGAAGATGGCTCGCACAGTTTTGCAGTTATTCAAGAATATCGTAGTTTACGACATCGTGTCTCCTGTAGCGTGAGTGGTAGGTGTTTAATTCATGACAGCGGTTGTTCGCCTGATAGTAAGCAGTATGTGTACCGAGTTTGGTTGCAGTCGGTCCACTACTTTAGGAGGAGGTGCAGGAAGATGGCTCGCATGGTTTTGCAGTAATTAAAGAATATCGTAGTTTACGACATCGTGTCTCCTGTAGCGTGAGTGGTAGGTGTTTAATTCATGACAGCGGTTGTTCGGCTGATAGTAAGCAGTATGTGTACCGAGTTTGGTTGCAGTCGGTCCTCTACTTTAGGAGGAGGTGCAGGAAGATGGCTCGCATGGTTTTGCAGTAATTCAAGAATATCGTAGTTTACGACTTCGTGTCTCCTGTAGCGTGAGTGGTAGGTGTTTAATTCATAACAGCGGTTGTTCGCCTGATAGTAAGCAGTATGTGTACCGAGTTTGGTTGCAGTCGGTCCATTACTGGAGGAGGAGGTGCAGGATGATGGCTCGCATGGTTTTGCAGTAATTCAAGAATATCGTAGTTTACGACATCGTGTATCCTGTAGCGTGAGTGGTAGGTGTTTAATTAATGACAGCGGTTGTTCGCCTTATAGTAAGCAGGATGAGTACCAAAATTGGTTGCAGTCGGTCCAATACTTTAGGAGGAGGTGCAGGAAGATGGCTCGCATGGTTTTGCAGTAATTAAAGAATATCGTAGTTTACGACTTCGTGTCCCCTATAGCGTGAGTGGTAGGTGTTTAATTCATGACAGCGGTTGTTCGCCTGATAGTAAGCAGTATGTGTACCGAGTTTGGTTGCAGTCGGTCCACTACTGGAGGAGGAGGTGCAGGAAGATGGCTCGCATGGTTTTGCAGTAATTAAAGAATATCGTAGTTTACGACTTCGTGTCCCCTATAGCGTGAGTGGTAGGTGTTTAATTCATGACAGCGTTTGTTCGCCTGATAGTAAGCAGTTTGTGTACCGAGTTTGGTTGCAGTCGGTCCACTACTTTAGGAGGAGGTGCAGGAAGATGCCTCGCATGGTTTTGCAGTAATTCAAGAATATCTTAGTTTACGACTTTGTGTCTCCTGTAGCGTGAGTGGTAGGTGTTTAATTCATGACAGCGGTTGTTCGCCTGCTAGTAAGCAGTATGTGTACCGAGTTTGGTTGCAGTCGGTCCACTACTTTAGGAGGAGGTCCAGAAATATGGCTCGCATGGTTTTGCAGTAATTCAAGAATATCGCAGTTTACTACTCCGTGTCTCCTGTAGCGTAAGTGGTAGGTGTTTAATTCTTGACAGCGGTTGTTTGCCTGATATAAGCAGTATGTGTACCGAGTTTGGTTGCAGTCGGTTCACTACTTTAGGAGGAGGTGCAGGAAGATTGCCCGCATGCTTTTGTAGTAATTCAAGAATATCGTAGTTAACGACTTCGTGTCTCCTTTAGCGTGAGTGATAGGTGTTTAATTGATTACAGCGGTTGTTCGGCTGATAGTAAGCAGTATGTGTACCGAGTTTGGTTGCAGTCGGTCCAATACTTTAGGAGGAGGTGCAGGAAGATGGCTCGCATGGTTTTGCAGTAATCAAGAATATCGTTGTTTACGACTTCGTGTCTCCTGTAGCGTGAGTGGTAGGTGTTTAATTCATGACAGCGGTTGTTCGCGTGATAGTAAGCAGTATGTGTACCGAGATAGGTTGCAGTCGGTCCATTACTGGAGGAGGAGGTGCAGGATGATGGCTCGCATGGTTTTGCAGTAATTCGAGAATATCGTAGTTTACGACATCGTGTCTCCTGTAGCGTGAGTGGTAGGTGTTTAATTAATGACAGCGGTTGTTCGCCTTATAGTAAGCAGGATGTGTACCCAGATTGGTTGCAGTCGGTCCAATACTTTAGGGGGAGGTGCAGGAAGATGGCTCGCATGGTTTTGCAGTAATTAAAGAATGTCGTAGTTTACGACTTCGTGTCCCCTGTAGCGTGAGTGGTAGGTGTTTAATTCATGACAGCGGTTGTTCGCCTGATAGTAAGCAGTATGTGTACCGAGATTGGTTGCAGTCGGTCGACTACTTTAGGAGGAGGTGCGGGAAGATACCTCGCATGGTTTTGCAGTAATTCAAGAATATCGTAGTTCACGACTTCGTTTCTCCTGTAGCGTGAGTGGTAGGTGTTTAATTCATGACAGCGGTTGTTCGCCTGATAGTAAGCAGTATGTGCACCGGGTTTGGTTGCAGTCGGTCCACTACTGGAGGAGGAGGTGCAGGAAGATGGGTCGCATGGTTTTGCAGTAATTCAAGAATATCATAGTTTAAGACTTCGTGCCTCCTGTAGCGTAAGTGGTAGGTGTTTAATTCATGATATCGTTTGTTCGATTGATAGTAAGCAGTTTGTGTACCGAGTTTGGTTGCAGTGGGTCCACTACTTTAGGAGGAGGTGCAGGAAGATGGCTCGCATGGTTTTGCAGTAATTCAAGAATATCGTAGTTTACGACTTCGTGTCTCCTGTAGCGTGAGTGGTAGGTGTTTAATTCATGACAGCGGTTGGTCGCCTGATAGTAAGCAGTATGTGTAAAGAATTTGGTTGCAGTCGGTCCACTACTGGAGGAGGAGGTGCAGGAAGATGGCTCGCACGGTTTTGCAGTAATTCAAGAATATCGTAGTTTACGACATCGTGTCTCCTGTAGCGTGAGTGGTAGGTGTTTAATTCATGACAGCGGTTGTTCGCCTGATAGTAAGCAGTATGTGTACCGAGTTTGGTTGCAGTCGGTCCACTACTTTAGGAGGAGGTGCAGGAAGATGGCTCGCATGGTTTTGCAGTAATTAAAGAATATCGTAGTTTACGACATCGTGTCTCCTGTAGCGTGAGTGGTAGGTGTTTAATTCATGACAGCGGTTGTTCGGCTGATAGTAAGCAGTGTGTGTAAAGAATTTGGTTGCAGTCGGTCCACTACTGGAGGAGGAGGTGCAGGAAGATGGCTCGCACAGTTTTGCAGTAGTTCAAGAATATCGTAGTTTACGACATCGTGTCTCCTGTAGCGTGAGTGGTAGGTGTTTAATTCATGACAGCGGTTGTTCGCCTGATAGTAAGCAGTATGTGTACCGAGTTTGGTTGCAGTCGGTCCACTACTTTAGGAGGAGGTGCAGGAAGATGGCTCGCATGGTTTTGCAGTAATTAAAGAATATCGTAGTTTACGACATCGTGTCTCCTGTAGCGTGAGTGGTAGGTGTTTAATTCATGACAGCGGTTGTTCGGCTGATAGTAAGCAGTATGTGTACCGAGTTTGGTTGCAGTCGGTCCTCTACTTTAGGAGGAGGTGCAGGAAGATGGCTCGCATGGTTTTGCAGTAATTCAAGAATATCGTAGTTTACGACTTCGTGTCTCCTGTAGCGTGAGTGGTAGGTGTTTAATTCATAACAGCGGTTGTTCGCCTGATAGTAAGCAGTATGTGTACCGAGTTTGGTTGCAGTCGGTCCATTACTGGAGGAGGAGGTGCAGGATGATGGCTCGCATGGTTTTGCAGTAATTCAAGAATATCGTAGTTTACGACATCGTGTTTCCTGTAGCGTGAGTGGTAGGTGTTTAATTAATGACAGCGGTTGTTCGCCTTATAGTAAGCAGGATGAGTAACGAGATTGGTTGCAGTCGGTCCAATACTTTAGGAGGAGGTGCAGGAAGATGGCTCGCATGGTTTTGCAGTAATTAAAGAATATCGTAGTTTACGACTTCGTGTCCCCTATAGCGTGAGTGGTAGGTGTTTAATTCATGACAGCGGTTGTTCGCGTGATAGTAAGCAGTATGTGTACCGAGTTTGGTTGCAGTCGGTCCACTACTGGAGGAGGAGGTGCAGGAAGATGGCTCGCATTGTTTGCAGTAATTCAAGAATATCGTAGTTTACGACTTCGTGCCTCCTGTAGCGTAAGCGGTAGGTGTTTAATTCATGACAGCGTTTGTTCGCCTGATAGTAAGCAGTTTGTGTACCGAGTTTGGTTGCAGTCGGTCCACTACTTTAGGAGGAGGTGCAGGAAGATGCCTCGCATGGTTTTGCAGTAATTCAAGAATATCGTAGTTTACGACTTTGTGTCTCCTTTAGCGTGAGTGGTAGGCGTTTAATTCATGACAGCGGTTGTTCGCCTGATAGTAAGCAGTATGTGTACTGAGTTTGGTTGCAGTCGGTCCACTACTTTAAGAGGAGGTCCAGAAATATGGCTCGCATGGTTTTGCAGTAATTCAAGAATATCGCAGTTTACTACTCCGTGTCTCCTGTAGCGTAAGTGGTAGGTGTTTAATTCATGACAGCGGTTGTTTGCCTGATATGAGCAGTATGTGTACCGAGTTTGGTTGCAGTCGGTTCACTACTTTAGGAGGAGGTGCAGGAAGATTGCCCGCATGCTTTTGCAGTAATTCAAGAATATCGTAGTTACCGACTTCGTGTCTCCTCTAGCGTGAGTGGTAGGTGTTTAATTGATTACAGCGGTTGTTCGGCTGATAGTATGCAGTATGTGTACCGAGTTTGGTTGCAGTCGGTCCACTACTTTAGGAGGAGGTGCAGGAAGATGGCTCGCATGGTTTTGCAGTAATCAAGAATATCGTTGTTTACGACTTCGTGTCTCCTGTAGCGTGAGTGGTAGGTGTTTAATTCATGACAGCGGTTGTTCGCGTGATAGTAAGCAGTATGCGTACCGAGATAGGTTGCAGTCGGTCCATTACTGGAGGAGGAGGTGCAGGATGATGGCTCGCATGGTTTTGCAGTAATTCGAGAATATCGTAGTTTACGACTTCGTGTCTCCTGTAGCGTGAGTGGTAGGTGTTTAATTCATGACAGCGGTTGTTCGCCTTATAGTAAGCAGGATGTGTACCCAGATTGGTTGCAGTCGGTCCAATACTTTAGGGGGAGGTGCAGGAAGATGGCTCGCATGGTTTTGCAGTAATTAAAGAATGTCGTAGTTTACGACTTCGTGTCCCCTGTAGCGTGAGTGGTAGGTGTTTAATTCATGACAGCGGTTGTTCGCCTGATAGTAAGCAGTATGTGTACCGAGATTGGTTGCAGTCGGTCGACTACTTTAGGAAGAGGTGCGGGAAGATACCTCGCATGGTTTTGCAGTAATTCAAGATTATCGTAGTTCACGACTTCGTTTCTCCTGTAGCGTGAGTGGTAGGTGTTTAATTCATGACAGCGGTTGTTCGCCTGATAGTAAGCAGTATGTGCACCGGGTTTGGTTGCAGTCGGTCCACTACTGGAGGAGGAGGTGCAGGAAGATGGGTCGCATGGTTTTGCAGTAATTCAAGAATATCATAGTTTAAGACTACGTGCCTCCTGTAGCGTAAGTGGTAGGTGTTTAATTCATGATATCGTTTGTTCGATTGATAGTAAGCAGTTTGTGTACCGAGTTTGGTTGCAGTGGGTCCACTACTTTAGGAGGAGGTGCAGGAAGATGGCTCGCATGGTTTTGCAGTAATTCAAGAATATCGTAGTTTACGACTTCGTGTCTCCTGTAGCGTGAGTGGTAGGTGTTTAATTCATGACAGCGGTTGGTCGCCTGATAGTAAGCAGTATGTGTAAAGAATTTGGTTTCAGTCGGTCCACTACTGGAGGAGGAGGTGCAGGAAGATGGCTCGCACGGTTTTGCAGTAAATCAAGAATATCGTAGTTTACGACATCGTGTCTCCTGTAGCGTGAGTGGTAGGTGTTTAATTCATGACAGCGGTTGTTCGCCTGATAGTAAGCAGTATGTGTACCGAGTTTGGTTGCAGTCGGTCCACTACTTTAGGAGGAGGTGCAGGAAGATGGCTCGCATGGTTTTGCAGTAATTAAAGAATATCGTAGTTTACGACATCGTGTCTCCTGTAGCGTGAGTGGTAGGTGTTTAATTCATGACAGCGGTTGTTCGGCTGATAGTAAGCAGTATGTGTACCGAGTTTGGTTGCAGTCGGTCCTCTACTTTAGGAGGAGGTGCAGGAAGATGGCTCGCATGGTTTTGCAGTAATTCAAGAATATCGTAGTTTACGACTTCGTGTCTCCTGTAGCGTGAGTGGTAGGTGTTTAATTCATAACAGCGGTTGTTCGCCTGATAGTAAGCAGTATGTGTACCGAGTTTGGTTGCAGTCGGTCCATTACTGGAGGAGGAGGTGCAGGATGATGGCTCGCATGGTTTTGCAGTAATTCAAGAATATCGTAGTTTACGACATCGTGTTTCCTGTAGCGTGAGTGGTAGGTGTTTAATTAATGACAGCGGTTGTTCGCCTTATAGTAAGCAGGATGAGTAACGAGATTGGTTGCAGTCGGTCCAATACTTTAGGAGGAGGTGCAGGAAGATGGCTCGCATGGTTTTGCAGTAATTAAAGAATATCGTAGTTTACGACTTCGTGTCCCCTATAGCGTGAGTGGTAGGTGTTTAATTCATGACAGCGGTTGTTCGCGTGATAGTAAGCAGTATGTGTACCGAGTTTGGTTGCAGTCGGTCCACTACTGGAGGAGGAGGTGCAGGAAGATGGCTCGCATTGTTTGCAGTAATTCAAGAATATCGTAGTTTACGACTTCGTGCCTCCTGTAGCGTAAGCGGTAGGTGTTTAATTCATGACAGCGTTTGTTCGCCTGATAGTAAGCAGTTTGTGTACCGAGTTTGGTTGCAGTCGGTCCACTACTTTAGGAGGAGGTGCAGGAAGATGCCTCGCATGGTTTTGCAGTAATTCAAGAATATCGTAGTTTACGACTTTGTGTCTCCTTTAGCGTGAGTGGTAGGCGTTTAATTCATGACAGCGGTTGTTCGCCTGATAGTAAGCAGTATGTGTACTGAGTTTGGTTGCAGTCGGTCCACTACTTTAAGAGGAGGTCCAGAAATATGGCTCGCATGGTTTTGCAGTAATTCAAGAATATCGCAGTTTACTACTCCGTGTCTCCTGTAGCGTAAGTGGTAGGTGTTTAATTCATGACAGCGGTTGTTTGCCTGATATGAGCAGTATGTGTACCGAGTTTGGTTGCAGTCGGTTCACTACTTTAGGAGGAGGTGCAGGAAGATTGCCCGCATGCTTTTGCAGTAATTCAAGAATATCGTAGTTACCGACTTCGTGTCTCCTCTAGCGTGAGTGGTAGGTGTTTAATTGATTACAGCGGTTGTTCGGCTGATAGTATGCAGTATGTGTACCGAGTTTGGTTGCAGTCGGTCCACTACTTTAGGAGGAGGTGCAGGAAGATGGCTCGCATGGTTTTGCAGTAATCAAGAATATCGTTGTTTACGACTTCGTGTCTCCTGTAGCGTGAGTGGTAGGTGTTTAATTCATGACAGCGGTTGTTCGCGTGATAGTAAGCAGTATGCGTACCGAGATAGGTTGCAGTCGGTCCATTACTGGAGGAGGAGGTGCAGGATGATGGCTCGCATGGTTTTGCAGTAATTCGAGAATATCGTAGTTTACGACATCGTGTCTCCTGTAGCGTGAGTGGTAGGTGTTTAATTCATGACAGCGGTTGTTCGCCTTATAGTAAGCAGGATGTGTACCCAGATTGGTTGCAGTCGGTCCAATACTTTAGGGGGAGGTGCAGGAAGATGGCTCGCATGGTTTTGCAGTAATTAAAGAATGTCGTAGTTTACGACTTCGTGTCCCCTGTAGCGTGAGTGGTAGGTGTTTAATTCATGACAGCGGTTGTTCGCCTGATAGTAAGCAGTATGTGTACCGAGATTGGTTGCAGTCGGTCGACTACTTTAGGAAGAGGTGCGGGAAGATACCTCGCATGGTTTTGCAGTAATTCAAGATTATCGTAGTTCACGACTTCGTTTCTCCTGTAGCGTGAGTGGTAGGTGTTTAATTCATGACAGCGGTTGTTCGCCTGATAGTAAGCAGTATGTGCACCGGGTTTGGTTGCAGTCGGTCCACTACTGGAGGAGGAGGTGCAGGAAGATGGGTCGCATGGTTTTGCAGTAATTCAAGAATATCATAGTTTAAGACTACGTGCCTCCTGTAGCGTAAGTGGTAGGTGTTTAATTCATGATATCGTTTGTTCGATTGATAGTAAGCAGTTTGTGTACCGAGTTTGGTTGCAGTGGGTCCACTACTTTAGGAGGAGGTGCAGGAAGATGGCTCGCATGGTTTTGCAGTAATTCAAGAATATCGTAGTTTACGACTTCGTGTCTCCTGTAGCGTGAGTGGTAGGTGTTTAATTCATGACAGCGGTTGGTCGCCTGATAGTAAGCAGTATGTGTAAAGAATTTGGTTTCAGTCGGTCCACTACTGGAGGAGGAGGTGCAGGAAGATGGCTCGCACGGTTTTGCAGTAAATCAAGAATATCGTAGTTTACGACATCGTGTCTCCTGTAGGGTGAGTGGTAGGTGTTTAATTCATGACAGCGGTTGTTCGCCTGATAGTAAGCAGTATGTGTACCGAGTTTGGTTGCAGTCGGTCCACTACTTTAGGAGGAGGTGCAGGAAGATGGCTCGCATGGTTTTGCAGTATTTAAAGAATATCGTAGTTTACGACATCGTGTCTCCTGTAGCGTGAGTGGTAGGTGTTTAATTCATGACAGCGGTTGTTCGGCTGATAGTAAGCAGTGTGTGTAAAGAATTTGGTTGCAGTCGGTCCACTACTGGAGGAGGAGGTGCAGGAAGATGGCTCGCACAGTTTTGCAGTAATTCAAGAATATCGTAGTTTACGACATCGTGTCTCCTGTAGCGTGAGTGGTAGGTGTTTAATTCATGACAGCGGTTGTTCGCCTGATAGTAAGCAGTATGTGTACCGAGTTTGGTTGCAGTCAGTCCACTACTTTAGGAGGAGGTGCAGGAAGATGGCTCGCATGGTTTTGCAGTAATTCAAGAATATCGTAGTTTACGACATCGTGTCTCCTGTAGCGTGAGTGGTAGGTGTTTAATTCATGACAGCGGTTGTTCGGCTGATAGTAAGCAGTATGTGTACCGAGTTTGGTTGCAGTCGGTCCTCTACTTTAGGAGGAGGTGCAGGAAGATGGCTCGCATGGTTTTGCAGTAATTCAAGAATATCGTAGTTTACGACTTCGTGTCTCCTGTAGCGTGAGTGGTAGGTGTTTAATTCATAACAGCGGTTGTTCGCCTGATAGTAAGCAGTATGTGTACCGAGTTTGGTTGCAGTCGGTCCATTACTGGAGGAGGAGGTGCAGGATGATGGCTCGCATGGTTTTGCAGTAATTCAAGAATATCGTAGTTTACGACATCGTGTATCCTGTAGCGTGAGTGGTAGGTGTTTAATTAATGACAGCGGTTGTTCGCTCTATAGTAAGCAGGATGAGTACCGAGATTGCTTGCAGTCGGTCCCATACTTTAGGAGGAGGTGCAGGAAGATGGCTCGCATGGTTTTGCAGTAATTAAAGAATATCGTAGTTTACGACTTCGTGTCCCCTATAGCGTGAGTGGTAGGTGTTTAATTCATGACAGCGGTTGTTCGCCTGATAGTAAGCAGTATGTGTACCGAGTTTGGTTGCAGTCGGTCCACTACTGGAGGAGGAGGTGCAGGAAGATGGCTCGCATTGTTTGCAGTAATTCAAGAATATCGTAGTTTACGACTTCGTGCCTCCTGTAGCGTAAGCGGTAGGTGTTTAATTCATGACAGCGTTTGTTCGCCTGATAGTAAGCAGTTTGTGTACCGAGTTTGGTTGCAGTCGGTCCACTACTTTAGGAGGAGGTGCAGGAAGATGGCTCGCATGGTTTTGCAGTAATCAAGAATATCGTTGTTTACGACTTCGTGTCTCCTGTAGCGTGAGTGGTAGGCGTTTAATTCATGACAGCGGTTGTTCGCCTGCTAGTAAGCAGTATGTGTACCGAGTTTGGTTGCAGTCGGTCCACTACTTTAGGAGGAGGTCCAGAAATATGGCTCGCATGGTTTTGCAGTAATTCAAGAATATCGCAGTTTACTACTCCGTGTCTCCTGTAGCATAAGTGGTAGGTGTTTAATTCATGACAGCGGTTGTTTGCCTGATATAAGCAGTATGTGTACCGAGTTTGGTTGCAGTCGGTTCACTACTTTAGGAGGAGGTGCAGGAAGATTGCCCGCATGCTTTTGCAGTAATTCAAGAATATCGTAGTTAACGACTTCGTGTCTCCTCTAGCGTGAGTGGTAGGTGTTTGATTACAGCGGTTGTTCGGCTGATAGTAAGCAGTATGTGTACCGAGTTTGGTTGCAGTCGGTTCACTACTTTAGGAGGAGGTGCAGGAAGATGGCTCGCATGGTTTTGCAGTAATCAAGAATATCGTTGTTTACGACTTCGTGTCTCCTGTAGCGTGAGTGGTAGGTGTTTAATTCATGACAGCGGTTGTTCGCGTGATAGTAAGCAGTATGTGTCCCGAGATAGGTTGCAGTCGGTCCATTACTGGAGGAGGAGGTGCAGGATGATGGCTCGCATGGTTTTGCAGTAATTCGAGAATATCGTAGTTTACGACATCGTGTCTCCTGTAGCGTGAGTGGTAGGTGTTTAATTAATGACAGCGGTTGTTCGCCTTATAGTAAGCAGGATGTGTACCCAGATTGGTTGCAGTCGGTCCAATACTTTAGGGGGAGGTGCAGGAAGATGGCTCGCATGGTTTTGCAGTAATTAAAGAATGTCGTAGTTTACGAATTCGTGTCCCCTGTAGCGTGAGTGGTAGGTGTTTAATTCATGACAGCGGTTGTTCGCCTGATGGTAAGCAGTATGTGTACCGAGATTGGTTGCAGTCGGTCGACTACTTTAGGAGGAGGTGCGGGAGGATACCTCGCATGGTTTTGCAGTAATTCAAGAATATCGTAGTTCACGACTTCGTTTCTCCAGTAGCGTGAGTGGTAGGTGTTTAATTCATGACAGCGGTTGTTCGCCTGATAGTAAGCAGTATGTGCACCGGGTTTGGTTGCAGTCGGTCCACTACTGGAGGAGGAGGTGCAGGAAGATGGGTCGCATGGTTTTGCAGTAATTCAAGAATATCATAGTTTATGACTTCGTGCCTCCTGTAGCGTAAGTGGTAGGTGTTTAATTCATGAAATCGTTTGTTCGATTGATAGTAAGCAGATTGTGTACCGAGTTTGGTTGCAGTGGGTCCACTACTTTGGGAGGAGGTGCAGGAAGATGGCTCGCATGGTTTTGCAGTAATTCAAGAATATCGTAGCTTACGACTTCGTGTCTCCTGTAGCGTGAGTGGTAGGTGTTTAATTCATGACAGCGGTTGGTCGCCTGATAGTAAGCAGTATGTGTAAAGAATTTGGTTGCAGTCGGTCCACTACTGGAGGAGGAGGTGCAGGAAGATTGCTCGCACGGTTTTGCAGTAAATCAAGAATATCGTAGTTTACGACATCTTGTCTCCTGTAGCGTGAGAGGTAGGTGTTTAATTCATGACAGCGGTTGTTCGCCTAATAGTAAGCAGTATGTGTACCGAGTTTGGTTGCAGTCGGTCCATTACTTTAGGAGGAGGTGCAGGAAGATGGCTCGCATGGTTTTGCAGTAATTAAAGAATATCGTAGTTTACGATATCGTGTCTCCTGTAGCGTGAGTGGTAGGTGTTTAATTCATGACAGCGGTTGTTCGGCTGATAGTAAGCAGTGTGTGTAAAGAATTTGGTTGCAGTCGGTCCACTACTGGAGGAGGAGGTGCAGGAAGATGGCTCGCACAGTTTTGCAATAATTCAAGAATATCGTAGTTTACGACATCGTGTCTCCTGTAGCGTGAGTGGTAGGTGTTTAATTCATGACAGCGGTTGTTCGCCTGATAGTAAGCAGTATGTGTACCGAGTTTGGTTGCAGTCGGACCACTACTTTAGGAGGAGGTGCAGGAAGATGGCTCGCATGGTTTTGCAGTAATTAAAGGATATCGTAGTTTACGACATCGTGTCTCCTGTAGCGTGAGTGGTAGGTGTTTAATTCATGACAGCGGTTGTTCGGCTGATAGTAAGCAGTATGTGTACCGAGTTTTGTTGCAGTCGGTCCTCTACTTTAGGAGGAGGTGCAGGAAGATGGCTCGCATGGTTTTGCAGTAATTCAAGAATATCGTAGTTTACGACTTCGTGTCTCCTGTAGCGTGAGTGGTAGGTGTTTAATTCATAACAGCGGTTGTTCGCCTGATAGTAAGCAGTATGTGTACCGAGTTTGGTTGCAGTCGGTCCATTACTGGAGGAGGAGGTGCAGGATGATGGCTCGCATGGTTTTGCAGTAATTCAAGAATATCGTAGTTTACGACATCGTGTATCCTGTAGCGTGAGTGGTAGGTGTTTAATTAATGACAGCGGTTGTTCGCCTTATAGTAAGCAGGATGAGTACCGAGATTGCTTGCAGTCGGTCCCATACTTTAGGAGGAGGTGCAGGAAGATGGCTCGCATGGTTTTGCAGTAATTAAAGAATATCGTAGTTTACGACTTCGTGTCCCCTATAGCGTGAGTGGTAGGTGTTTAATTCATGACAGCGGTTGTTCGCCTGATAGTAAGCAGTATGTGTACCGAGTTTGGTTGCAGTCGGTCCACTACTGGAGGAGGAGGTGCAGGAAGATGGCTCGCATTGTTTGCAGTAATTCGAGAATATCGTAGTTTACGACTTCGTGCCTCCTGTAGCGTAAGCGGTAGGTGTTTAATTCACGACAGCGTTTGTTCGCCTGATAGTAAGCAGTTTGTGTACCGAGTTTGGTTGCAGTCGGTCCACTACTTTAGGAGGAGGTGCAGGAAGATGCCTCGCATGGTTTTGCAGTAATTCAAGAATATCGTAGTTTACGACTTTGTGTCTCCTGTAGCGTGAGTGGTAGGTGTTTAATTCATGACAGCGGTTGTTCGACTGCTAGTACGCAGTATGTGTACCGAGTTTGGTTGCAGTCGGTCCACTACTTTAGGAGGAGGTCCAGAAATATGGCTCGCATGGTTTTGCAGTAATTCAAGAATATCGCAGTTTACTACTCCGTGTCTCCTGTAGCGTAAGTGGTAGGTGTTTAATTCATGACAGCGGTTGTTTGCCTGATATAAGCAGTATGTGTACCGAGTTTGGTTGCAGTCGGTTCACTACTTTAGGAGGAGGTGCAGGAAGATTGCCCGCATGCTTTTGCAGTAATTCAAGAATATCGTAGTTAACGACTTCGTGTCTCCTCTAGCGTGAGTGGTAGGTGTTTAATTGATTACAGCGGTTGTTCGGCTGATAGTAAGCAGTATGTGTACCGAGTTTGGTTGCAGTCGGTCCACTACTTTAGGAGGAGGTGCAGGAAGATGGCTCGCATGGTTTTGCAGTAATCAAGAATATCGTTGTTTACGACTTCGTGTCTCCTGTAGCGTGAGTGGTAGGTGTTTAATTCATGACAGCGGTTGTTCGCGTTATAGTAAGCAGTATGTGTACCGAGATAGGTTGCAGTCGGTCCATTACTGGAGGAGGAGGTGCAGGATGATGGCTCGCATGGTTTTGCAGTAATTCGAGAATATCGTGGTTTACGACATCGTGTCTCCTGTAGCGTGAGTGGTAGGTGTTTAATTAATGGCAGCGGTTGTTCGCCTTATAGTAAGCAGGATGTGTACCGAGATTGGTTGCAGTCGGTCCAATACTTTAGGGGGAGGTGCAGGAAGATGGCTCGCATGGTTTTGCAGTAATTAAAGAATGTCGTAGTTTACGACTTCGTGTCCCCTGTAGCGTGAGTGGTAGGTGTTTAATTCATGACAGCGGTGGTTCGCCTGATAGTAGGCAGTATGTGTACCGAGTTTGGTTGCAGTCGGTCGACTACTTTAGGAGGAGGTGCAGGAAGATAGCTCGCATGGTTTTGCAGTAATTCAAGAATATCGTAGTTCACGACTTCGTTTCTCCTGTAGCGTGAGTGGTAGGTGTTTAATTCATGACAGCGGTTGTTCGCCTGATAGTAAGCAGTATGTGCACCGGGTTTGGTTGCAGTCGGTCCACTACTGGAGGAGGAGGTGCAGGAAGATGGGTCGCATGGTTTTGCAGTAATTCAAGAATATCATAGTTTACGACTTCGTGCCTCCTGTAGCGTAAGTGGTAGGTGTTTAATTCATGATATCGTTTGTTCGATTGATAGTAAGCAGTTTGTGTACCGAGTTTGGTTGCAGTCGGTCCACTACTTTAGGAGGAGGTGCAGGAAGATGGCTCGCATGGTTTTGCAGTAATTCGAGAATATCGTAGTTTACGACTTCGTGTCTCCTGTAGCGTGAGTGGTTTGTGTTTAATTCATGACAGCGGTTGTTCGCCTGATAGTAAGCAGTATGTGTAAAGAATTTGGTTGCAGTCTGTCCACTACTGGAGGAGGAGGTGCAGGAAGATGGCTCGCACGGTTTTGCAGTAATTCAAGAATATCGTAGTTTACGACATCGTGTCTCCTGTAGCGTGAGTGGTAGGTGTTTAATTCATGACAGCGGTTGTTCGCCTGATAGTAAGCTGTATGTGTACCGAGTTTGGTTGCAGTCGGTCCACTACTTTAGGAGGAGGTGCAGGAAGATAGCTCGCATGGTTTTGCAGTAATTCAAGAATATCGTAGTTCACGACATCGTGTCTCCTGTAGCGTGAGTGGTAGGTGTTTAATTCATGACAGCGGTTGTTCGCCTGATAGTAAGCAGTATATGCACCGGGTTTGGTTGCAGTCGATCCCCTACTGGAGGAGGAGGTGCAGGAAGATGGCTCGCATTGTTTGCAGTAATTCAAGAATATCGTAGTTTACGACTTCGTGCCTCCTGTAGCGTAAGCGGTAGGTGTTTAATTCATGACAGCGGTTGTTCGCCTGATAGTAAGCAGTTTGTGTACCGAGTTTGGTTGCAGTCGGTCCACTACTTTAGAAGGAGGTGCAGGAAGATGCCTCGCATGGTTTTGCAGTAATTCAAGATTATCGTAGTTTACGACTTCCTGTCTCCTGTAGCGTCAGTGGTAGGTGTTTAATTGATTACAGCGGTTGTTCGCCTGATAGTAAGCAGTATGTGTACCGAGTTTGGTTGCAGTCGGTCCACTACTTTAGGAGGAGGTGCAGGAAGATGGCTCGCATAGTTTTGCAGTAATTCAAGAATATCGTAGTTTACGACTTCGTGTCTCCTGTAGCGTGGGTGGTAGGTGTTTAATTCATGACAGCGGTTGTTCGCCTGATAGTAAGCAGTATGTGTACCGAGTTTGGTTACAGTCGGTCCACTACTGTAGGAGGAGGTGCAGGAAGATGGCCCGCATGGTTTTGCAGTAATTCAAGAATATCGTAGTGTACGACGTCGTGTCTCCTGTAGCGTGAGTGAGGGGTGTTTAATTCATGACAGCGGTTGTTCGCCTGTTAGTAAGCAGTATGTGTACCGAGTTTGGTTGCAGTCGGTCCACTACTTTAGGAGGATGTGCAGAAATATGGCTCGCATGGTTTTGCAGTAATTCAAGTATATCGTAGCTTACGACTCCGTGTCTCCTGTAGCGTAAGTGGTAGGTGTTTAATTCATGTCAGCGGTTGTTTGCCAGATATAAGCAGTATCTGTACCGAGTTTGGTTGCAGTCGGTCCACTACTTTAGGAGGAGGTGCAGGAAGATGGCCCGCATGCTTTTGCAGTAATTCAAGAATATCGTAGTTAACGACTTGGTGTCTCCTCTAGCGTGAGTGGTACGTATTTAATTGATTACAGCGGTTGTTCGCCTGATAGTAAGCAGTATGTGTACCGAGTTTGGTTGCAGTCGGTCCACTACTTTAGGAGGAGGTGCAGGAAGATGGCTCGCATGGTTTTGCAGTAATTCAAGAATATCGTTGTTTACGACTTCGTGTCTCCTGTAGCGTGAGTGGTAGGTGTTTAATTCATGACAGCGGTTGTTCGCGTGATAGTAAGCAGTATGTGTACCGAGACAGGTTGCAGTCGGTCCATTACTGGACGAGGAGGTGCAGGATGATGGCTCGCATGGTTTTGCAGTAATTCGAGAATATCGTAGTTTACGACATCGTGTCTCCTGTAGCGTGAGTGGTAGGTGTTTAATTAATGACAGCGGTTGTTCGCCTTATAGTAAGCAGGATGTGTACCGAGATTGGTTGCAGTCGGTCCAATACTTTAGGGGGAGGTGCAGGAAGATGGCTCGCATGGTTTTGCAGTATTTAAAGAATGTCGTAGTTTACGACTTCGTGTCCCCTGTAGCGTGAGTGGTAGGTGTTTAATTCATGACAGCGGTTGTTCGCCTGATAGAAGGCAGTATGTGTACCGAGTTTGGTTGCAGTCGGTCGACTAATTTAGGAGGAGGTGCAGGAAAATGGCCCGCATGCTTTTGCAGTAATTCAAGAATATCGTAGTTAACGACTTCCTGTCTCCTCTAGCGTGGTTGGTAGGTGTTTAATTGATTACAGCGGTTGTTCGGCTGATAGTAAGCAGTATGTGTACCGAGTTTGGTTGCAGTCGGTCCATTACTTTAGGAGGAGGTGCAGGAAGATGGCTCGCATGGTTTTGCAGTAATTCAAGAATATCGTTGTTTACGACTTCGTGTCTCCTGTAGCGTGAGTGGTAGGTGTTTAATTCATGACAGCGGTTGTTCGCGTGATAGTAAGCAGTATGTGTACCGAGATTGGTTGCAGTCGGTCCATTACTGGAGGAGGAGGAGCAGGATGATGGCTCGCATGGTTTTGCAGTAATTAAAGAATGTCGTAGTTTACGACTTCGTGTCCCCTGTAGCGTGAGTGGTAGGTGTTTAATTCATGACAGCGGTTGTTCGCCTGATAGTAGGCAGTATGTGTACCGAGTTTGGTTGCAGTCGGTCGACTACTTTAGGAGGAGGTGCAGGAAGATAGCTCGCATGGTTTTGCAGTAATTCAAGAATATCGTAGTTCACGACTTCGTTTCTCCTGTAGCGATAGTGGTAGGTGTTTAATTCATTACAGCGGTTGTTCGCCTGATAGTAAGCAGTATGTGCACCGGGTTTGGTTGCAGTCGGTCCACTACTGGAGGAGGAGGTGCAGGAAGATGGCTCGCATGGTTTTGCAGTAATTCAAGAATATCATAGTTTACGACTTCGTGCCTCCTGTAGCGTAAGTGGTAGGTGTTTCATTCATGATATCGTTTGTTCGATTGATAGTAAGCAGTTTGTGTACCGAGTTTGCTTGCAGTCGGTCCCCTACTGGAGGAGGAGGTGCCAGAAGATGGCTCGCATGGTTTTGCAGTAATTCAAGAATATCGTAGTTTACGACTTCGTGTCTCCTGTAGCGTGAGTGGTAGGTGTTTAATTCATGACAGCGGTTGTTCGCCTGATAGTAAGCAGTATGTGTAAAGAATTTGGTTGCAGTCGGTCCACTACTGGAGGAGGAGGTGCAGGAAGATGGCTCGCACGGTTTTGCAGTAATTCAAGAATATCGTAGTTTACGACATCGTGTCTCCTGTAGCGTGAGTGGTAGGTGTTTAATTCATGACAGCGGTTGTTCGCCTGATAGTAAGCAGTATGTGTACCGAGTTTGGTTGCAGTCGGTCCACTACTTTCGGAGGAGGTGCAGGAAGATGGCTCGCATGGTTTTGCAGTAATTAAAGAATATCGTAGTTTACGACATCGTGTCTCCTGTAGCGTGAGTGGTAGGTGTTTAATTCATGACAGCGGTTGTTCGGATCATAGTAAGCAGTATGTGTACCGAGTTTGGTTGCAGTCGGTCCTCTACTTTAGGAGGAGGTGCAGGAAGATGGCTCGCATGGTTTTGCAGTAATTCAAGAATATCGTAGTTTACGACTTCGTGTCTCCTGTAGCGTGAGTGGTAGGTGTTTAATTCATAACAGCGGTTGTTCGCCTGATAGTAAGCAGTATGTGTACCGAGTTTGGTTGCAGTCGGTCCATTACTGGAGGAGGAGGTGCAGGATGATGGCTCGCATAGTTTTGCAGTAATTCAAGAATATCGTAGTTTACGACATCGTGTATCGTGTAGCGTGAGTGGTAGGTGTTTAATTAATGACAGTGGTTGTTCGCCTTATAGTAAGCAGGATGAGTACCGAGATTGGTTGCAGTCGGTTCAATACTTTAGGAGGAGGTGCAGGAAGATGTCTCGCATAGTTTTGCAGTAATTAAAGAATATCGTAGTTTACGACTTCGTGTCCCATATAGCGTGAGTGGTAGGTGTTTAATTGATTACAGCGGTTGTTCAACTGATAGTAAGCAGTATGTGTACCGAGTTTGGTTGCAGTCGGTCCATTACTTTAGGAGGAGGTGCAGGAAGATTGCTCGCATGGTTTTGCAGTAATTCAAGAATATTGTAGTTTACGACTTCGTGTCTCCTGGAGCGTGAGTTGTAGGTGTTTAATTGATTACAGCGGTTGTTCGCCTGATAGTAAGCAGTATGTGTACCGAGTTTGGTTGCAGTCGGTCCACTACTTTAGGAGGAGGTGCAGGAAGATGGCTCGCATAGTTTTGCAGTAATTCAAGAATATCGTAGTTTACGACTTCGTGTCTCCTGTAGCGTGAGTGGTAGGTTTTTAATTCATGACAGCGGTTGTTCGCCTGATAGTAAGCAGTATGTGTACCGAGTTTGGTTGCAGTCGGTCCACTACTGTAGGAGGAGGTGCAGGAAGATGGCCCGCATGGTTTTGCAGTAATTCAAGAATATCGTAGTTTACGACGTCGTGTCTCCTGTAGCGTGAGTGAGGGGTGTTTAATTCATGACAGCGGTTGTTCGCCTGATAGTAAGCAGTATGTGTACCGAGTTTGGTTGCAGTCGGTCCACTACTTTAGGAGGATGTGCAGAAATATGGCTCGCATGGTTTTGCAGTAATTCAAGTATATCGTAGTTTACGACCCCGTGTCTCCTGTAGCGTAAGTGGTAGGTGTTTAATTCATGACAGCGGTTATTTGCCAGATATAAGCAGTATCTGTACCGAGTTTGGTTGCAGTCTGTCCACTACTTTAGGAGGAGGTGCAGGATGATTGCCCGCATGCTTTTGCAGTAATTCAAGAATATCGTAGTTAACGACTTGGTGTCTCCTCTAGCGTGAGTGGTACGTATTTAATTGATTACAGCGGTTGTTCGCCTGATAGTAAGCAGTATGTGTACCGAGTTTGGTTGCAGTCGGTCCACTACTTTAGGAGGAGGTGCAGGAAGATGGCTCGCATGGTTTTGCAGTAATTCAAGAATATCGTTGTTTACGACTTCGTTTCTCCTGTAGCGTGAGTGGTAGGTGTTTAATTCATGACAGCGGTTGTTCGCGTGATAGTAAGCAGTATTTGTACCGAGATAGGTTGCAGTCGGTCCATTACTGGAGGAGAAGGAGCAGGATGATGGCTCGCATGGTTTTGCAGTAATTCGAGAATATCGTGGTTTACGACATCGTGTCTCCTGTAGCGTGAGTGGTAGGTGTTTAATTAATGACAGCGGTTGTTCGCCTTATAGTAAGCAGGATGTGTACCGAGATTGGTTGCAGTCGGTCCAATACTTTAGGGGGAGGTGCAGGAAGATGGCTCGCATGGTTTTGCAGTAATTAAAGAATGTCGTAGTTTCCGACTTCGTGTCCCCTGTAGCGTGAGTGGTAGGTGTTTAATTCATGACAGCGGTGGTTCGCCTGATAGTAGGCAGTATGTGTACCGAGTTTGGTTGCAGTCGGTCGACTACTTTAGGAGGAGGTGCAGGAAGATAGCTCGCATGGTTTTGCAGTAATTCAAGAATATCGTAGTTCACGACTTCGTTTCTCCTGTTGCGTGAGTGGTAGGTGTTTAATTCATGACAGCGGTTGTTCGCCTGATAGTAAGCAGTATGTGCACCGGGTTTGGTTGCAGTCGGTCCACTACTGGAGGCTGAGGTGCAGGAAGATGGCTCGCATGGTTTTGCAGTAATTCAAGAATATCATAGTTTACGACTTCGTGCCTCCTGTAGCGTAAGTGGTAGGTGTTTCATTCATGATATCGTTTGTTCGATTGATAGTAAGCAGTTTGTGTACCGAGTTTGGTTGCAGTCGGTCCACTACTTTAGGAGGAGGTGCAGGAAGATGGCTCGCATGGTTTTGCAGTAATTCGAGAATATCGTAGTTTACGACTTCGTGTCTCCTGTAGCGTGAGTGGTAGGTGTTTAATTCATGACAGCGGTTGTTCGCCTGATAGTAAGCAGTATGTGTAAAGAATTAGGTTGCAGTCTGTCCACTACTGGAGGAGGAGGTGCAGGAAGATGGCTCGCACGGTTTTGCAGTAATTCAAGAATATCGTAGTTTACGACATCGTGTCTCCTGTAGCGTGAGTGGTAGGTGTTTAATTCATGACAGCGGTTGTTCGCCTGATAGTAAGCAGTATGTGTACCGAGTTTGGTTGCAGTCGGTCCACTACTTTAGGAGGAGGTGCAGGAAAATGGCTCGCACGGTTTTGCAGTAATTCAAGAATATCGTAGTTTACGACTTCGTGTCTCCTGTAGCGTGAGTGGTAGGTGTTTAATTCATAACAGCGGTTGTTCGCCTGATAGTAAGCAGTATGTGTACCGAGTTTGGTTGCAGTCGGTCCATTACTGGAGGAGGAGGTGCAGGAAGATGGCTCGCATTGTTTTGCAGTAATTCAAGAATATCGTAGTTTACGACATCGTGTATCCTGTAGCGTGAGTGGTACGTGTTTAATTAATGACAGCGGTTGTTCGCCTTATACTAAGCAGGATGAGTACCGAGATTGATTGCAGTCGGTCCAATACTTTAGGTGGAGGTGCAGGAAGTTGGCTCGTATGGTTTTGCAGTAATTAAAGAATATCGTAGTTTACGACTTCGTGTCCCCTATAGCGTGAGTGGTAGGTGTTTAATTCATGACAGCGTTTGTTCGCCTGATAGTAAGCTGTATGTGTACCGAGTTTGGTTGCAGTCGGTCCACTACTTTAGGAGGAGGTGCAGGAAGATAGCTCGCATGGTTTTGCAGTAATTCAAGAATATCGTAGTTCACGACATCGTGTCTCCTGTAGCGTGAGTGGTAGGTATTTAATTCATGACAGCGGTTGTTCGCCTGATAGTAAGCAGTATATGCACCGGGTTTGGTTGCAGTCGATCCACTACTGGAGGAGGAGGTGCAGGAAGATAGCTCGCATTGTTTGCAGTAATTCAAGAATATCGTAGTTTACGACTTCGTGCCTCCTGTAGCGTAAGTGGTAGGTGTTTAATTCATGACTGCGTTTGTTCGCCTGATAGTAAGCAGTTTGTGTACCGAGTTTGGTTGCAGTCGGTCCACTACTTTAGAAGGAGGTGCAGGAAGATGCCTCGCATGGTTTTGCAGTAATTCAAGAATATCGTAGTTTACGACTTCCTGTCTCCTTTAGCTTCAGTGGTAGGTGTTTAATTGATTACAGCGGTTGTTCGCCTGATAGTAAGCAGTATGTGTACCGAGTTTGGTTGCAGTCGGTCCACTACTTTAGGAGGAGGTGCAGGAAGATGGCTCGCATGGTTTTGCAGTAATTCAAGAATATCGTAGTTTACGACTTCGTGTCTCCTGTAGCGTGAGTGGTAGGTGTTTAATTCATGACAGCGGTTGTTCGCCTGATAGTAAGCAGTATGTGTACCGAGTTTGGTTGCAGTCGGTCCACTACTTTAGGAGGAGGTGCAGGAAGATGGCTCGCATGGTTTTGCAGTAATTCAAGAATATCGTTGTTTACGACTTCGTTTCTCCTGTAGCGTGAGTGGTAGGTGTTTAATTCATGACAGCGGTTGTTCGCGTGATAGTAAGCAGTATGTGTACCGAGATAGGTTGCAGTCGGTCCATTACTGGAGGAGAAGGAGCAGGATGATGGCTCGCATGGTTTTGCAGTAATTCGAGAATATCGTGGTTTACGACATCGTGTCTCCTGTAGCGTGAGTGGTAGGTGTTTAATTAATGACAGCGGTTGTTCGCCTTATAGTAAGCAGGATGTGTACCGAGATTGGTTGCAGTCGGTCCAATACTTTAGGAGGAGGTGCAGGAAGATAGCTCGCATGGTTTTGCAGTAATTCAAGAATATCGTAGTTCACGACTTCGTTTCTCCTGTAGCGTGAGTGGTAGGTGTTTAATTCATGACAGCGGTTGTTCGCCTGATAGTAAGCAGTATGTGCACCGGGTTTGGTTGCAGTCGGTCCACTACTGGAGGCTGAGGTGCAGGAAGATGGCTCGCATGGTTTTGCAGTAATTCAAGAATATCATAGTTTACGACTTCGTGCCTCCTGTAGCGTAAGTGGTAGGTGTTTCATTCATGATATCGTTTGTTCGATTGATAGTAAGCAGTTTGTGTACCGAGTTTGGTTGCAGTCGGTCCACTACTTTAGGAGGAGGTGCAGGAAGATGGCTCGCATGGTTTTGCACTAATTCGAGAATATCGTAGTTTACGACTTCGTGTCTCCTGTAGCGTGAGTGGTAGGTGTTTAATTCATGACAGCGGTTGTTCGCCTGATAGTAAGCAGTATGTGTAAAGAATTAGGTTGCAGTCTGTCCACTACTGGAGGAGGAGGTGCAGGAAGATGGCTCGCACGGTTTTGCAGTAATTCAAGAATATCGTAGTTTACGACATCGTGTCTCCTGTAGCGTGAGTGGTAGGTGTTTAATTCATGACAGCGGTTGTTCGCCTGATAGTAAGCAGTATGTGTACCGAGTTTGGTTGCAGTCGGTCCACTACTTTAGGAGGAGGTGCAGGAAAATGGCTCGCACGGTTTTGCAGTAATTCAAGAATATCGTAGTTTACGACTTCGTGTCTCCTGTAGCGTGAGTGGTAGGTGTTTAATTCATAACAGCGGTTGTTCGCCTGATAGTAAGCAGTATGTGTACCGATTTTGGTTGCAGTCGGTCCATTACTGGAGGAGGAGGTGCAGGAAGATGGCTCGCATTGTTTTGCAGTAATTCAAGAATATCGTAGTTTACGACATCGTGTATCCTGTAGCGTGAGTGGTACGTGTTTAATTAATGACAGCGGTTGTTCGCCTTATACTAAGCAGGATGAGTACCGAGATTGATTGCAGTCGGTCCAATACTTTAGGTGGAGGTGCAGGAAGATGGCTCGTATGGTTTTGCAGTAATTAAAGAATATCGTAGTTCACGACATCGTGTCTCCTGTAGCGTGAGTGGTAGGTATTTAATTCATGACAGCGGTTGTTCGCCTGATAGTAAGCAGTATATGCACCGGGTTTGGTTGCAGTCGATCCACTACTGGAGGAGGAGGTGCAGGAAGATAGCTCGCATTGTTTGCAGTAATTCAAGAATATCGTAGTTTACGACTTCGTGCCTCCTGTAGCGTAAGCGGTAGGTGTTTAATTCATGACAGCGTTTGTTCGCCTGATAGTAAGCAGTTTGTGTACCGAGTTTGGTTGCAGTCGGTCCACTACTTTAGAAGGAGGTGCAGGAAGATGCCTCGCATGGTTTTGCAGTAATTCAAGAATATCGTAGTTTACGACTTCCTGTCTCCTGTAGCGTCAGTGGTAGGTGTTTAATTGATTACAGCGGTTGTTCGCCTGATAGTAAGCAGTATGTGTACCGAGTTTGGTTGCAGTCGGTCCACTACTTTAGGAGGAGGTGCAGGAAGATGGCTCGCATGGTTTTGCAGTAATTCAAGAATATCGTAGTTTACGACTTCGTGTCTCCTGTAGCGTGAATGGTAGGTGTTTCATTCATGACAGCGGTTGTTCGCCTGATAGTAAGCAGTATGTGTACCGAGTTTGGTTGCAGTCGGTCCACTACTGTAGGAGGAGGTGCAGGAAGATGGCCCCCATGGTTTTGCAGTAATTCAAGAATATCGTAGTGTACGACGTCGTGTCTCCTGTAGCGTGAGTGAGGGGTGTTTAATTCATAACAGCGGTTGTTCGCCTGATAGTAAGCAGTATGTGTACCGCGTTCGGTTGCAGTCGGTCCACTACTTTAGGAGGATGTGCAGAAATATGGCTCGCATGGTTTGGCAGTAATTCAAGTATATCGTAGTTTACGACTCCGTGTCTCCTGTAGCGTAAGTGGTAGGTGTTTAATTCATGACAGCGGTTTTTTGCCAGATATAAGCAGTATCTGTACCGATTTTGGTTGCAGTCGGTCCACGACTTTAGGAGGAGGTGCAGGAAGATTTCCCGCATGCTTTTGCAGTAATTCAAGAATATCGTAGTTAACGACTTGGTGTCTCCTCTAGCGTGAGTGGTACGTATTTAATTGATTACAGTGGTTGTTCGCCTGATAGTAAGCAGTATGAGTACCGAGTTTGGTTGCAGTCGGTCCACTACTTTAGGAGGAGGTGCAGGAAGATGGCTCGCATGGTTTTGCAGTAATTCAAGAATATCGTTGTTTACGACTTCGTGTCTCCTGTAGCGTGAGTGGTAGGTGTTTAATTCATGACAGCGGTTGTTCGCGTGATAGTAAGCAGTATGTGTACCGAGATAGGTTGTAGTCGGTCCATTACTGGAGGAGGAGGTGCAGGATGATGGCTCGCATGGTTTTGCAGTAATTCGAGAATATCGTAGTTTACGACATCGTGTCTCCTGTAGCGTGAGTGGTAGGTGTTTAATTAATGACAGCGGTTGTTCGCCTTATAGTAAGCAGGATGTGTACCGAGATTGGTTGCAGTTGGTCCAATACTTTAGGGGGAGGTGGAGGAAGATGTCTCGCATAGTTTTGCAGTAATTAAAGAATGTCGTAGTTTACGACTTCGTGTCCCCTGTAGCGTGAGTGGTAGGTGTTTAATTCATGACAGCGGTTGTTCGCCTGATAGTAGGCAGTATGTGTACCGAGTTTGGTTGCAGTCGGTCGAATACTTTAGGAGGAGGTGCAGGAAGATGGCCCGCATGCTTTTGCAGTAATTCAAGAATATCGTAGTTAACGACTTCGTGTCTCCTCTAGCGTGAGTGGTAGGTGTTTAATTGATTACAGCGGTTGTTCGGCTGATAGTAAGCAGTATGTGTACCGAGTTTGGTTGCAGTCGGTCCACTACTTTAGGAGGAGGTGCAGGAAGATGGCTCGCATGGTTTTCAGTAATTCAAGAATATCGTGGTTTACGACTTCGTGTCTCCTGTAGCGTGAGTGGTAGGTGTTTAATTCATGACAGCGGTTGTTCGCGTGATAGTAAGCAGTATGTGTACCGAGATAGGTTGCAGTCGGTCCAATACTGGAGGAGGAGGTGCAGGATGATGGCTCGCATGGTTTTGCAGTAATTCGAGAATATCGTAGTTTACGACATCGTGTCTCCTGTAGCGTGAGTGGTAGGTGTTTAATTAATGACAGCGGTTGTTCGCCTTATAGTAAGCAGGATGTGTACCGAGATTGGTTGCAGTCGGTCCAATACTTTAGGGGGAGGTGCAGGAAGATGGCTCGCATGGTTTTGAAGTAATTAAAGAATGTCGTAGTTTACGACTTCGTGTCCCCTGTAGCGTGAGTGGTAGGTGTTTAATTCATGTCAGCGGTTGTTCGCCTGATAGTAGGCAGTATGTGTACCGAGTTTGGTTGCAGTCGGTCCATTACTTTAGGAGGAGGTGCAGGAAGATTGCTCGCATGGTTTTGCAGTAATTCAAGAATATCGTAGTTTACGACTTCGTGTCTCCTGTAGCGTGAGTGGTAGGTGTTTAATTCATGACAGCGGTTGTTCGCCTGATAGTAAGCAGTATGTGTACCGAGTTTGGTTGCAGTCGGTCCACTACTTTAGGAGGAGGTGCAGGAAGATGGCTCGCATGGTTTTGCAGTAATTAAAGAATATCGTAGTTTACGACATCGTGTCTCCTGTAGCGTGAGTGGTAGGTGTTTAATTCATGACAGCGGTTGTTCGGCTCATAGTAAGCAGTATGTGTACCGAGTTTGGTTGCAGTCGGTCCTCTACTTTAGGAGGAGGTGCAGGAAGATGGCTCGCATGGTTTTGCAGTAATTCAAGAATATCGTAGTTTACGACTTCGTGTCTCCTGTAGCGTGAGTGGTAGGTGTTTAATTCATAACAGCGGTTGTTCGCCTGATAGTAAGCAGTATGTGTACCGAGTTTGGTTGCAGTCGGTCCATTACTGGAGGAGGAGGTGCAGGATGATGGCTCGCATAGTTTTGCAGTAATTCAAGAATATCGTAGTTTACGACATCGTGTATCCTGTAGCGTGAGTGGTAGGTGTTTAATTAATGACAGTGGTTGTTCGCCTTATAGTAAGCAGGATGAGTACCGAGATTGGTTGCAGTCGGTTCAATACTTTAGGAGGAGGTGCAGGAAGATGTCTCGCATGGTTTTGCAGTAATTAAAGAATATCGTAGTTTACGACTTCGTGTCCCCTATAGCGTGAGTGGAAGGTGTTTAATTGATTACAGCGGTTGTTCAACTGATAGTAAGCAGTATGTGTACCGAGTTTGGTTGCAGTCGGTCCATTACTTTAGGAGGAGGTGCAGGAAGATTGCTCGCATGGTTTTGCAGTAATTCAAGAATATCGTAGTTTACGACTTCGTGTCTCCTGTAGCGTGAGTGGTAGGTGTTTAATTCATGACAGCGGTTGTTCGCCTGATAGTAAGCAGTATGTGTACCGAGTTTGGTTGCAGTCGGTCCAATACTTTAGGAGGAGGTGCAGGAAGATAGCTCGCATGGTTTTGCAGTAATTCAAGAATATCGTAGTTCACGACATCGTGTCTCCTGTAGCGTGAGTAGTAGGTGTTTAATACATGACAGCGGTTGTTCGCCTGATAGTAACCAGTATATGCACCGCGTTTGGTTGCAGTCGATCCACTACTGGAGGAGGAGGTGCAGGAAGATGGCTCGCATTGTTTGCACTAATTCAAGAATATCGTAGTTTACGACTTCGTGCCTCCTGTATCGTAAGCGGTAGGTGTTTAATTCATGACAGCATTTGTTCGCCTGATAGTAAGCAGTTTGTGTACCGAGTTTGGTTGCAGTCGGTCCACTACTTTAGAAGGAGGTGCAGGAAGATGCCTCGCATGGTTTTGCAGTAATTCAAGAATATCGTAGTTTACGACTTCCTGTCTCCTGTAGCGTCAGTGGTAGGTGTTTAATTGATTACAGCGGTTGTTCGCCTGATAGTAAGCAGTATGTGTACCGAGTTTGGTTGTAGTCGGTCCACTACTTTAGGAGGAGGTGCAGGAAGATGACTCGCATGGTTTTGCAGTAATTCAAGAATATCGTAGTTTACGATTTCGTGTCTCCTGTAGCGTGAGTGGCAGGTTTTTAATTCATGACAGCGGTTGTTAGCCTGATAGTAAGCAGTATGTGTACCGAGTTTGGTTGCAGTCGGTCCAATACTTTAGGGGGAGGTGCAGGAAGATGGCTGGCATGGTTTTGCAGTAATTAAAGAATGTCGTAGTTTACGACTTCGTGTCCCCTGTAGCGTGAGTGGTAGGTGTTTAATTCATGACAGCGGTTGTTCGCCTGATAGTAGGCAGTATGTGTACCGAGTTTGGTTGCAGTCGGTCGACTACTTTAGGGGGAGGTGCAGGAAGATAGCTCGCATGGTTTTGCAGTAATTCAAGAATATCGTAGTTCACGACTTCGTTTCTCCTGTAGCGTTAGTTTTAGGTGTTTAATTCATTACAGCGGTTGTTCGCCTGATAGTAAGCAGTATGTGCACCGGGTTTGGTTGCAGTCGGTCCACTACTGGAGGAGGAGGTGCAGGAAGATAGCTCGCATGGTTTTGCAGTAATTCAAGAATATCGTAGTTTACGACTTCGTGTCTCCTGTAGCGTGAGTGGTAGGTGTTTAATTCATGACAGCGGTTGTTCGCCTGATAGTAAGCAGTATGTGTAAAGAATTTGGTTGCAGTCGGTCCACTACTGGAGGAGGAGGTGCAGGAAGATGGCTCGCACGGTTTTGCAGTAATTCAAGAATATCGTAGTTTACGACATCGTGTCTCCTGTAGCGTGAGTGGTAGGTGTGTAATTCATGACAGCGGTTGTTCGGCTCATAGTAAGCAGTATGTGTACCGAGTTTGGTTGCAGTCGGTCCTCTACTTTAGGAGGAGGTGCAGGAAGATGGCTCGCATGGTTTTGCAGTAATTCAAGAATATCGTAGTTTACGACTTCGTGTCACCTGTAGCGTGAGTGGTAGGTGTTTAATTCATAACAGCGGTTGTTCGCCTGATAGTAAGCAGTATGTGTACCGAGTTTGGTTGCAGTCGGTCCATTACTGGAGGAGGAGGTGCAGGATGATGGCTCGCATGGTTTTGCAGTAATTCAAGAATATCGTAGTTTACGACATCGTGTATCCTGTAGCGTGAGTGGTAGGTGTTTAATTAATGACAGTGGTTGTTCGCCTTATAGTAAGCAGGATGAGTACCGAGATTGGTTGCAGTCGGTCCTATACTTTAGGAGGAGTTTCAGGAAGATGGCTCGCATGGTTTTGCAGTAATTAAAGAATATCGTAGTTTACGACTTCGTGTCCCCTATAGCGTGAGTGGTAGGTGTTTAATTGATTACAGCGGTTGTTCAACTGATAGTAAGCAGTATGTGTACCGAGTTTGGTTGCAGTCGGTCCATTACTTTAGGAGGAGGTGCAGGAAGATTGCTCGCATGGTTTTGCAGTAATTCAAGAATATCGTAGTTTACGACTTCGTGTCTCCTGTAGCGTGAGTGGTAGGTGTTTAATTCATGACAGCGGTAGTTCGCCTGATAGCAATCAGTATGTGTACCGAGTTTGGTTGCAGTCGGTCCACTACTGTGGGAGGAGGTGCAAGAAGATGGCCCGCATGGTTTTGCAGTAATTCAAGAATATCGTAGTTTACGACGTCGTGTCTCCTGTAGCGTGAGTGGTAGGTGTTTAATTCATGACAGCGGTTGTTCGCCTGATAGTAATCAGTATGTGTACCGAGTTTGGTTGCAGTCGGTCCGCTACTGTGGGAGGAGGTGCAAGAAGATGGCCCGCATGGTTTTGCAGTAATTAAAGAATGTCGTAGTTTACGACTTCGTGTCCCCTGTAGCGTGAGTGGTAGGTGTTTAATTCATGACAGCGGTTGTTCGCCTGATAGTAGGCAGTATGTGTACCGAGTTTGGTTGCAGTCGGTCCACTACTTTAGGAGGAGGTGCAGGAAGATGGCCCGCATGCTTTTGCAGTAATTCAAGAATATCGTAGTTTACGACTTCGTGTCTCCTGTAGCGTGAGTGGTAGGTGTTTAATTAATGACAGCGGTTGTTCGCCTTATAGTAAGCAGGATGTGTACCGAGATTGGTTGCAGTCGGTCCAATACTTTAGGAGGAGGTGCAGGAAGATGGCTCGCATGGTTTTGCAGTAATTCAAGAATATCGTTGTTCACGACTTCGTGTCTCCTGTAGCGTGAGTGGTAGGTGTTTAATTCATGACAGCGGTTGTTCGCGTGATAGTAAGCAGTATGTGTACCAAGATAGGTTGCAGTCGGTCCATTACTGGAGGAGGAGGTGCATGATGATGGCTCGCATGGTTTTGCAGTAATTCGAGAATATCGTAGTTTACGACATCGTGTCCCCTGTAGCGTGAGTGGTAGGTGTTTAATTCATGACAGCGGTTGTTCGCCTGATAGTAGGCAGTATGTGTACCGAGTTTGGTTGCAGTCGGTCGACTACTTTAGGAGGAGGTGCAGGAAGATAGCTCGCATCGTTTTGCAGTAATTCAAGAATATCGTAGTTCACGACTTCGTTTCTCCTGTAGCGTTAGTGGTAGGTGTTTAATTCATTACAGCGGTTGTTCGCCTGATAGTAAGCAGTATGTGCACCGGGTTTGGTTGCAGTCGGTCCACTACTGGAGGAGGAGGTGCAGGAAGATGGCTCGCATGGTTTTGCAGTAATTCAAGAATATCATAGTTTACGACTTCGTGCCTCCTGTAGCGTAACGGGTAGGTGTTTCATTCATGATATCGTTTGTTCGATTGATAGTAAGCAGTTTGTGTACCGAGTTTGGTTGCAGTCGGTCCACTACTTTAGGAGGAGGTGCAGGAAGATGGCTCGCATGGTTTTGCAGTAATTCAAGAATATCGTAGTTTACGACTTCGTGTCTCCTGTAGCGTGAGTGGTAGGTGTTTAATTCATGACAGCGGTTGTTCGCCTGATAGTAAGCAGTATGTGTAAAGAATTTGGTTGCAGTCGGTCCACTACTGGAGGAGGAGGTGCAGGAAGATGGCTCGCACGGTTTTGCAGTAATTCAAGAATATCGTAGTTTACGACATCGTGTCTCCTGTAGCGTGAGTGGTAGGTGTTTAATTCATGACAGCGGTTGTTCGCCTGATAGTAAGCAGTATGTGTACCGAGTTTGGTTGCAGTCGGGCCACTACTTTAGGAGGAGGTGCAGGAAGATGTTTCGCATGGTTTTGCAGTAATTAAAGAATATCGTAGTTTACGACATCGTGTCTCCTGTAGCGTGAGTGGTAGGTGTTTAATTCATGACAGCGGTTGTTCGGCTCATAGTAAGCAGTATGTGTACCGAGTTTGGTTGCAGTCGGTCCACTACTTTAGGAGGAGGTGCAGGAAGATGGCTCGCATGGTTTTGCAGTAATTCAAGAATATCGTAGTTTACGACTTCGTGTCTCCTGTAGCGTGAGTGGTAGGTCTTTAATTCATAACAGCGGTTGTTCGCCTGATAGTAAGCAGTATGTGTACCGAGTTTGGTTGCAATCGGTCCATTACTGGAGGAGGAGGTGCAGGATGATGGCTCGCATGGTTTTGCAGTAATTCAAGAATATCGTAGTTTACGACATCGTGTATCCTGTAGCGTGAGTGGTAGGTATTTAATTAATGACAGTGGTTGTTCGCCTTATAGTAAGCAGGATGAGTACCGAGATTGGTTGCAGTTGGTCCAATACTTTAGGAGGAGGTGCAGGAAGATGGCTCGCATGGTTTTGCAGTAATTAAAGAATATCGTAGTTTACGACTTCGTGTCCCCTATAGCGTGAGTAGTAGGTGTTTAATTGAATACAGCGGTTGTTCAACTGATAGTAAGCAGTATGTATACCGAGTTTGGTTGCAGTCGGTCCATTACTTTAGGAGGAGGTGCAGGAAGATTGCTCGCATGGTTTGCAGTAATTCAAGAATATCGTAGTTTACGACTTCGTGTCTCCTGTAGCGTGAGTGGTAGGTGTTTAATTCATGACAGCGGTTGTTCGCCTGATAGTAATCAGTATGTGTACCGAGTTTGGTTGCAGTCGGTCCACTACTGTGGGAGGAGGTGCAAGAAGATGGCCCGCATGGTTTTGCAGTAATTCAAGAATATCGTAGTTTACGACGTCGTGTCTCCTGTAGCGTGAGTGAGGGGTGATTAATTCATGACAGCGGTTGTTCGCCTGATAGTAAGCAGTATGTGTACCGAGTTTGGTTGCAGTCGGTCCACTACTTTAGGAGGAGGTGCAGAAATATTGCTCGCATGGTTTTGCAGTAATTCAAGAATATCGTAGTTTACGACTCCGTGTCTCCTGTAGCGTAAGTGGTAGGTGTTTAATTCATGACAGCGGTTGTTTGCCTGATATAAGCAGTATGTGTACCGAGTTTGGTTGCAGTCGGTCCACTACTTTAGGAGGAGGTGCAGGAAGATGGCCCGCATGCTTTTGCAGTAATTCAAGAATATCGTAGTTAACGACTTGGTGTCTCCTCTAGCGTGAGTGGTAGGTATTTAATTGATTACAGCGGTTGTTCGCCTGATAGTAAGCAGTATGTGTACCGAGTTTGGTTGCAGTCGGTCCACTACTTTAGGAGGAGGTGCAGGAAGATATCTCGCATGGTTTTGCAGTAATTCAAGAATATCGTGGTTTACGACTTCGTGTCTCCTGTAGCGTGAGTGGTAGGTGTTTAATTCATGACAGCGGTTGTGCGCCTGATAGTAAGCAGTATGTGTACCGAATTTGGTTGCAGTCGGTCCACTACTTTAGGAGGAGGTGCAGGAAGATGGCTCGCATGGTTTTGCAGTAATTCAAGATTATCGTTGTTTACGACTTCGTGTCTCCTGTAGCGTGAGTGGTAGGTTTTTAATTCATGACAGCGGTTGTTCGCGTGATAGTAAGCAGTATGTGTACCGAGATAGGTTGCAGTCGGTCCATTATTGGAGGAGGAGGTGCAGGATGATGGCTCGCATGGTTTTGCAGTAATTCGAGAATATCGTAGTTTACGACATCGTGTCTCCTGTAGCGTGAGTGGTAGGTGTTTAATTAATGACAGCGGTTGTTCGCCTTATAGTAAGCAGGATGTGTACCGAGATTGGTTGCAGTCGGTCCAATACTTTAGGGGGAGGTGCAGGAAGATGGCTCGCATGGTTTTGCAGTAATTAAGGAATGTCGTAGTATACGACTTCGTGTCCCCTGTAGCGTGAGTGGTAGGTGTTTAATTAATGACAGCGGTTGTTCGCCTTATAGTAAGCAGGATGAATACCGAGATTGGTTGCAGTGGTTCCAATACTTTAGGAGGAGGTGCAGGAAGATGGCTCGCATGGTTTTGCAGTAATTAAAGAATATCGTAGTTTACGACTTCGTGTCCCCTATAGCGTGAGTGGTAGGTGTTTAATTCATGACAGCGGTTGTTCGCCTGATAGTAAGCAGTATATCCACCGGGTTTGGTTGCAGTCGGTCCACTACTGGAGGAGGAGGTGCAGGAAGATGACTCGCATTGTTTGCAGTAATTCAAGAATATCGAAGTTTACGACTTTGTGCCTCCTGTAGCGTAAGCGGTAGGTGTTTAATTCATGACAGCGTTTGTTCGCCTGATAGTAAGCAGTTTGTGTACCGAGTTTGGTTGCAGTCGATCCACTACTTTAGGAGGAGGTGCAGGAAGATGGCTCGCATGGTTTTGCAGTAATTCAAGAATATCGTAGTTTACGACTTCGTGTCTCCTGTAGCGTGAGTGGTAGGTGTTTAATTCATGACAGCGGTTGTTCGCCTGATAGTAAGCAGTATGTGTACCGAGTTTGGTTGCAGTTGGTCCACTACTGTTGGAGGAGGTGTAGGAAGATGGCCCGCATGGTTTTGCAGTAATTCAAGAGTATCGTATTTTATGACATCGTGTCTCCTGTAGCGTGAGTGAGGGGTGTTTAATTCATGACAGCGGTTGTTCGCCTGATAGTAAGCAGTATGTGTACCGAGTTTGGTTGCAGTCGGTCCACTACTTTAGGAGGAGGTTCAGAAATATGGCTCGCATGGTTTTGCAGTAATTCAAGAATATCGTAGTTTACGACTCCGTGTCTCCTGTAGCGTAAGTGGTAGGTGTTTAATTCATGACAGCGGTTGTTTGCCTGATATAAGCAGTATGTGTACCGAGTTTGGTTGCAGTCGCTCCACTACTTTAGGAGGAGGTGCAGGAAGATGGCCCGCATGCTTTAGCAGTAATTCAAGAATATCGTAGTTAACGACTTGGTGTCTCCTCTAGCGTGAGTGGTAGGTGTTTAATTGATTACAGCGGTTGTTCGCCTGATAGAAAGCAGTATGTGTACCTAGTTTGGTTGCAGTCGGTCTACTACTTTAGGAGGAGGTGCAGGAAGATGTCTCGCATGGTTTTGCAGTAATTCAAGAATATCGTGATTTACGACTTCGTGTCTCCAGTAGCGTGAGTGGTAGGTGTTTAATTCATGACAGCGGTTGTGCGCCTGATAGTATGCAGTATGTGTACCGAATTTGGTTGCAGTCGGTCCACTACTGGAGGAGGAGGTGCAGGAAGATGGCTCGCATGGTTTTGCAGTAGGTCAACAATATCGTAGTATACGACTTCGTGTCTCCTGTAGCGTGAGTGGTAGGTGTTTAATTCATGAGAGCCGTTGTGCGCCTGAAAGTAAGCTGTATGTGTACCGAGTTTGGTTGCAGTCGGTCCACTACCTTAGGAGGAGGTGCAGGAAGATGGCTCGCATGGTTTTGCAGTAATTCAAGAATATCGTTGTTTACGACTTCGTGTCTCCTGTAGCGTGAGTGGTAAGTGTTTAATTGATGACAGCGGTTGTTCGCGTGATAGTAAGCAGTATGTGTACCGAGATAGGTTGCAGTCGGTCCATTATTGGAGGAGGAGGTGCAGGATGATGGCTCGCATGGTTTTGCAGTAATTCGAGAATATCGTAGTTTACGACATCGTGTCTCCTGTAGCGTGAGTGGTAGGTGTTTAATTAATGACAGCGGTTGTTCGCCTTATAGTAAGCAGGATGTGTACCGAGATTGGTTGCAGTCGGTCCAATACTTTAGGGGGAGGTGCAGGAAGATGGCTCGCATGGTTTTGCAGCAATTAAGGAATGTCGTAGTATACGACTTCGTGTCCCCTGTAGCGTGAGTGGTAGGTGTTTAATTCATGACAGCGGTTGTTCGCCTGATAGTAAGCAGTATGTGCACCGGGTTTGGTTGCAGTCGGTCCACTACTGGAGGAGGAGGTGCAGGAAGATGGCTCGCATGGTTTTGCAGTAATTCAAGAATATCATAGTTTACGACTTAGTGCCTCCTGTAGCGTAAGTGGTAGGTGTTTCATTCATGATATCGTTTGTTCGATTGATAGTAAGCAGATTGTGTACCGAGTTTGGTTGCAGTCGGTCCACTACTTTAGGAGGAGGTGCAGGAAGATGGCTCGCATGGTTTTGCAGTAATTCAAGAATATCGTAGTTTACGACTTCGTGTCTCCTGTAGCGTGAGTGGTACGTGTTTAATTCATGACAGCGGTTGTTCGGCTGATAGTAAGCAGTATGTGTACCGAATTTGGTTGCAGTCGGTCCTCTACTTTAGGAGGAGGTGCAGGAAGATGGCTCGCATGGTTTTGCAGTAATTCAAGAATATCGTAGTTTACGACTTCGTGTCTCCTGTAGCGTGAGTGGTAGGTGTTTAATTCATAACAGCGTTTGTTCGCCTGATAGTAAGCAGTATGTGTACCGAGTTTGGTTGCAGTCGGTCCATTACTGGAGGAGGAGGTGCAGGATGATGGCTCGCATGGTTTTGCAGTAATTCAAGAATATCGTATTTTACGACATCGTGTATCCTGTAGCGTGAGTGGTAGGTGTTTAATTAATGACAGCGGTTGTTCGCCTTATAGTAAGCAGGATGAATACCGAGATTGGTTGCAGTGGGTCCAATACTTTAGGAGGAGGTGCAGGAAGATGGCTCGCATGGTTTTGCAGTAATTAAAGAATATCGTAGTTTACGACTTCGTGTCCCCTATAGCGTGAGTGGTAGGTGTTTAATTCATGACAGCGGTTGTTCGCCTGATAGTAAGCAGTATATCCACTGGGTTTGGTTGCAGTCGGTCCACTACTGGAGGAGGAGGTGCAGGAAGATGCCTCGCATGGTTTTGCAGTAATTCAAGAATATCGTAGTTTACGACTTCGTGTCTCCTGTAGCGTGAGTGGTAGGTGTTTAATTCATGACAGCGGTTGTTCGCCTGATAGTAAGCAGTATGTGTACCGAGTTTGGTTGCAGTCGGTCCACTACTGTTGGAGGAGGTGTAGGAAGATGGCCCGCATGGTTTTGCAGTAATTCAAGAGTATCGTATTTTATGACATCGTGTCTCCTGTAGCGTGAGTGAGGGGTGTTTAATTCATGACAGCGGTTGTTCGCCTGATAGTAAGCAGTATGTGTACCGAGTTTGGTTGCAGTCGGTCCACTACTTTAGGAGGAGGTTCAGAAATATGGCTCGCATGGTTTTGCAGTAATTCAAGAATATCGTAGTTTACGACTCCGTGTCTCCTGTAGCGTAAGTGGTAGGTGTTTAATTCATGACAGCGGTTGTTTGCCTGATATAAGCAGTATGTGTACCGAGTTTGGTTGCAGTCGGTCCACTACTTTAGGAGGAGGTGCAGGAAGATGTCTCGCATGGTTTTGCAGTAATTCAAGAATATCGTGGTTTACGACTTCGTGTCTCCTGTAGCGTGAGTGGTAGGTGTTTAATTCATGACAGCGGTTGTGCGCCTGATAGTAAGCAGTATGTGTACCGAATTTGGTTGCAGTCGGTCCACTACTGGAGGAGGAGGTGCAGGAAGATGGCTCGCATGGTTTTGCAGTAATTCAAGAATATCGTAGTTTACGACTTCGTGTCTCCTGTAGCGTGAGTGGTAGGTGTTTAATTCATGAGAGCCGTTGTTCGCCTGATAGTAAGCAGTATGTGTTCCGAGTTTGGTTGCAGTCGGTCCAATACTTTAGGAGGAGGTGCAGGAAGATGGCTCGCATGGTTTTGCAGTAATTCAAGAATATCGTAGTTTACGACTTCGTGTCTCCTGTAGCGTGAGTGGTAGGTGTTTAATTCATGACAGCGCTTGTTCGCCTGATAGTAAGCAGTATGTGTACCGAGTTTGGTTGCAGTCGGTCTATTACTTTAGGAGGATGTGCAGGAAGATTGCTGGCATGGTTTTTCAGTAATTCAAGAATATCGTAGTTTACGACTTCGTGTCTCCTGTAGCGTGAGTGGTAGGTGTTTAATTGATTACAGCGGTTGTTCGCCTGATAGTAAGCAACATGTGTACCAAGTTTGGTTGCAGTCGGTCCACTACTTTAGGAGGAGGTGTAGGAAGATTGCTCGCATGGTGTTGCAGTAATTCAAGAATATCGTAGTTTACGACTTCGTGCCTCCTGTAGTGTGAGTGGTAGGTGTTTAATTCATGACAGCGGTTGTTCGCCTGATAGTAAGCAGTATGTGTACCGAGTTTGGTTGCAGTCGGTCCACTACTTTAGAGGAGGTGCAGGAAGATGGCTCGCATGGTTTTGCAGTAATTCAAGAATATCGTAGTTTACGACTTCGTGTCTCCTGTAGCGTGAGTGGTAGGTGTTTAATTCATGACAGCGGTTGTTCGCCTGATAGTAAGCAGTATGTGTACCGAGTTTGGTTGCAGTCGGTCCGCTACTGTAGGATGAGGTGCAGGAAGATGGCTCGCATGGATTTGCAGTAATTCAAGAATATCGTAGTTTACGAATTCGTCTCTCCTATAGCGTGAGTGGTAGGTGTTTAATTCATGACAGCGGTTGTTCGCCTGATAGTAAGCAGTATGTGTACCGAGTTTGGTTGCAGTCGGTCCACTACTTTAGGAGGAGGTACAGGAAGATGGCTCGCATGGTGTTGCAGTAATTCAAGAATATCGTAGTTTACGACTTCGTGTCTCCTGTAGCGTGAGTGGTAGGTGTTTAATTCATAAAAGCGGTAGTTCGCCTGATAGTGAGCAGTATGTGTACCGAGTTTGGTTGCAGTCGGTCCATTACTGGAGGAGGAGGTGCAGGATGATGGCTCGCTTGGTTTTGCAGTAATTCAAGAATATCGCAGTTTACGACATCGTGTATCCTGTAGCGTGAGTGGTAGGTGTTTAATTAATGACAGCGGTTGTTCGCCTTATAGTAAGCAGGATGAGTACCGAGATTGGTTGCAGTCGGTCCAATACTTTAGGAGGAGGTGCAGGAAGATGGCTCGCATGGTTTTGCAGTAATTAAAGAATATCGTAGTTTACGACTTCGTGTCCCCTATAGCGTGAGTGGTAGGTGATTAATTCATGACAGCGGTTGTTCGCCTGATAGTAATCAGTATGTGTACCGAGTTTGGTTGCAGTCGGTCCACTACTTTAGGAAGAGGTGCAGGAAGATATCTCGCATGGTTTTGCAGTAATTCAAGAATATCGTAGTTCACGACATCGTGTCTCCTGTAGCGTGAGTGGTAGGTGTTTAATTCATGACAGCGGTTGTTCGCCTGATAGTAAGCAGTATATGCACCGGGTTTGGTTGCAGTCGGTCCACTACTGGAGAAGGAGGTGCAGGAAGATGGCTCGCATGGTTTTGCAGTAATTCAAGAATATCATAGTTTACGACTTAGTGCCTCCTGTAGCGTAAGTGGTAGGTGTTTCATTCATGATATCGTTTGTTCGATTGATAGTAAGCAGATTGTGTACCGAGTTTGGTTGCAGTCGGTCCACTACTTTAGGAGGAGGTGCAGGAAGATGGCTCGCATGGTTTTGCAGTAATTCAAGAATATCGTAGTTTACGACTTCGTGTCTCCTGTAGCGTGAGTGGTACGTGTTTAATTCATGACAGCGGTTGTTCGGCTGATAGTAAGCAGTATGTGTACCGAATTTGGTTGCAGTCGGTCCTCTACTTTAGGAGGAGGTGCAGGAAGATGGCTCGCATGGTTTTGCAGTAATTCAAGAATATCGTAGTTTACGACTTCGTGTCTCCTGTAGCGTGAGTGGTAGGTGTTTAATTCATAACAGCGTTTGTTCGCCTGATAGTAAGCAGTATGTGTACCGAGTTTGGTTGCAGTCGGTCCATTACTGGAGGAGGAGGTGCAGGATGATGGCTCGCATGGTTTTGCAGTAATTCAAGAAAATCGTAGTTTACGACATCGTGTATCCTGTAGCGTGAGTGGTAGGTGTTTAATTAATGACAGCGGTTGTTCGCCTTATAGTAAGCAGGATGAATACCGAGATTGGTTGCAGTGGGTCCAATACTTTAGGAGGAGGTGCAGGAAGATGGCTCGCATGGTTTTGCAGTAATTAAAGAATATCGCAGTTTACGACTTCGTGTCCCCTATAGCGTGAGTGGTAGGTGTTTAATTCATGACAGCGGTTGTTCGCCTGATAGTAAGCAGTATATCCACTGGGTTTGGTTGCAGTCGGTCCACTACTGGAGGAGGAGGTGCAGGAAGATGGCACGCATTGTTTGCAGTAATTCAAGAATATCGTAGTTTACGACTTCGTGCCTCCTGTATCGTAAGCGGTAGGTGTTTAATTCATGACAGCGTTTGTTCGCCTGATAGTAAGCAGTTTGTGTACCGAGTTTGGTTGCAGTCGGTCCACTACTTTAGGAGGAGGTGCAGGAAGATGCCTCGCATGGTTTTGCAGTAATTCAAGAATATCGTAGTTTACGACTTCGTGTCTCCTGTAGCGTGAGTGGTAGGTGTTTACTTCATGACAGCGGTTGTTCGCCTGATAGTAAGCAGTATGTGTACCGAGTTTGGTTGCAGTCGGTCCACTACTGTTGGAGGAGGTGTAGGAAGATGGCCCGCATGGTTTTGCAGTAATTCAAGAGTATCGTACTTTATGACATCGTGTCTCCTGTAGCTTGAGTGAGGGGTGTTTAATTCATGACAGCGGTTGTTCGCCTGATAGTAAGCAGTATGTGTACCGAGTTTGGTTGCAGTCGGTCCACTACTTTAGGAGGAGGTTCAGAAATATGGCTCGCATGGTTTTGCAGTAATTCAAGAATATCGTAGTTTACGACTCCGTGTCTCCTGTAGCGTAAGTGGTAGGTGTTTAATTCATGACAGCGGTTGTTTGCCTGATATAAGCAGTATGTGTACCGAGTTTGGTTGCAGTCGGTCCACTACTTTAGGAGGAGGTGCAGGAAGATAGCCCGCATGCTTTTGCAGTAATTCAAGAATATCGTAGTTAACGACTTGGTGTCTCCTCTAGCGTGAGTGGTAGGTGTTTAATTGATTACAGCGGTTGTTCGCCTGATAGTAAGCAGTATGTGTACCGAGTTTGGTTGCAGTCGGTCCACTACTTTAGGAGGAGGTGCAGGAAGATGTCTCGCATGGTTTTGCAGTAATTCAAGAATATCGTGGTTTACGACTTCGTGTCTCCTGTAGCGTGAGTGGTAGGTGTTTAATTCATGACAGCGGTTGTGCGCCTGATAGTAAGCAGTATGTGTACCGAATTTGGTTGCAGTCGGTCCACTACTGGAGGAGGAGGTGCAGGAAGATGGCTCGCATGGTTTTGCAGTAATTCAAGAATATCGTAGTTTACGACTTCGTGTCTCCTGTAGCGTGAGTGGTAGGTGTTTAATTCATGAGAGCCGTTGTTCGCCTGATAGTAAGCAGTATGTGTTCCGAGTTTGGTTGCAGTCGGTCCAATACTTTAGGAGGAGGTGCAGGAAGATGGCTCGCATGGTTTTGCAGTAATTCAAGAATATCGTAGTTTACGACTTCGTGTCTCCTGTAGCGTGAGTGGTAGGTGTTTAATTCATGACAGCGCTTGTTCGCCTGATAGTAAGCAGTATGTGTACCGAGTTTGGTTGCAGTCGGTCTATTACTTTAGGAGGATGTGCAGGAAGATTGCTGGCATGGTTTTTCAGTAATTCAAGAATATCGTAGTTTACGACTTCGTGTCTCCTGTAGCGTGAGTGGTAGGTGTTTAATTGATTACAGCGGTTGTTCGCCTGATAGTAAGCAACATGTGTACCAAGTTTGGTTGCAGTCGGTCCACTACTTTAGGAGGAGGTGTAGGAAGATTGCTCGCATGGTGTTGCAGTAATTCAAGAATATCGTAGTTTACGACTTCGTGCCTCCTGTAGTGTGAGTGGTAGGTGTTTAATTCATGACAGCGGTTGTTCGCCTGATAGTAAGCAGTATGTGTACCGAGTTTGGTTGCAGTCGGTCCACTACTTTAGAGGAGGTGCAGGAAGATGGCTCGCATGGTTTTGCAGTAATTCAAGAATATCGTAGTTTACGACTTCGTGTCTCCTGTAGCGTGAGTGGTAGGTGTTTAATTCATGACAGCGGTTGTTCGCCTGATAGTAAGCAGTATGTGTACCGAGTTTGGTTGCAGTCGGTCCGCTACTGTAGGATGAGGTGCAGGAAGATTGCTCGCATGGATTTGCAGTAATTCAAGTATATCGTAGTTTACGAATTCGTCTCTCCTATAGCGTGAGTGGTAGGTGTTTAATTCATGACAGCGGTTGTTCGCCTGATAGTAAGCAGTATGTGTACCGAGTTTGGTTGCAGTCGGTCCACTACTTTAGGAGGCGGTACAGGAAGATGGCTCGCATGGTGTTGCAGTAATTCAAGAATACGTAGTTTACGACTTCGTGTCTCCTGTAGCGTGAGTGGTAGGTGTTTAATTCATAAAAGCGGTAGTTCGCCTGATAGTGAGCAGTATGTGTACCGAGTTTGGTTGCAGTCGGTCCATTACTGGAGGAGGAGGTGCAGGATGATGGCTCGCTTGGTTTTGCAGTAATTCAAGAATATCGCAGTTTACGACATCGTGTATCCTGTAGCGTGAGTGGTAGGTGTTTAATTAATGACAGCGGTTGTTCGCCTTATAGTAAGCAGGATGAGTACCGAGATTGGTTGCAGTCGGTCCAATACTTTAGGAGGAGGTGCAGGAAGATGGCTCGCATGGTTTTGCAGTAATTAAAGAATATCGTAGTTTACGACTTCGTGTCCCCTATAGCGTGAGTGGTAGGTGATTAATTCATGACAGCGGTTGTTCGCCTGATAGTAATCAGTATGTGTACCGAGTTTGGTTGCAGTCGGTCCACTACTTTAGGAAGAGGTGCAGGAAGATATCTCGCATGGTTTTGCAGTAATTCAAGAATATCGTAGTTCACGACATCGTGTCTCCTGTAGCGTGAGTGGTAGGTGTTTAATTCATGACAGCGGTTGTTCGCCTGATAGTAAGCAGTATATGCACCGGGTTTGGTTGCAGTCGGTCCACTACTGGAGAAGGAGGTGCAGGAAGATGGCTCGCATTGTTTGCAGTAATTCAAGAATATCGTAGTTTACGACTTCGTGCCACCTGTAGCGTAAGCGGTAGGTGTTTAATTCATGACAGCGTTTGTTCGCCTGATAGTAATCAGTTTGTGTACCGAGTTTGGTTGCAGTCGGTCCACTACTTTAGGAGGAGGTGCAGGAAGATGCCTCGCATGGTTTTGCAGTAATTCAAGAATATCGTAGTTTACGACTTCCTGTCTCCTGTAGCGTAAGTGGTAGGTGTTTAATTGATTACAGCGGTTGTTCGCCTGATAGTAAGCAGTATGTGTACCGAGTTTGGTTGCAGTCGGTCGACTACTGTAGGAGGAGGTGCAGGAAGATGGCTCGCATGGTTTTGCAGTAATTCGAGAATATCGTAGTTTACGACATCGTGTCTCCTGTAGCGTGAGTGACGGGTGTTTAATTCATGACAGCGGTTGTTTGCCTGATAGTAAGCAGTATGTGTACCGAGTTTGGTTGCAGTCGGTCCACTACTTTAGGAGGAGGTGCAGAAATATGGCTCGCATGGTTTTGCAGTAATTCAAGAATATCGTAGTTTACGACTCCGTGTCTCCTGTAGCGTAAGTGGTAGGTGTTTAATTCATGACAGCGGTTGTTTGCCTGATATAAGCAGTATGTGTACCGAGATTGGTTGCAGTCGGTCCACTACTTTAGGAGGAGGTGCAGGAAGATTGCCCGCATGCTTTTGCAGTAATTCAAGAATATCGTAGTTAACGACTTGGTGTCTCCTCTAGCGTGAGTGGTAGGTGTTTAATTGATTACAGCGGTTGTTCGCCTGATAGTAAGCAGTATGTGTACCGAGTTTGGTTGCAGTCGGTCCACTACTTTAGGAGGAGGTGCAGGAAGATGTCTCGCATGGTTTTGCAGTAATTCAAGAATATCGTGGTTTACGACTTCGTGTCTCCTGTAGCGTGAGTGGTAGGTGTTTAATTCATGACAGCGGTTGTGCGCCTGATAGTAAGCAGTATGTGTACCGAATTTGGTTGCAGTCGGTCCACTACTGGAGGAGGAGGTGCAGGAAGATGGCTCGCATGGATTTGCAGTAATTCGAGAATATCGTAGTTTACGACTTCGTGTCTCCTGTAGCGTAAGTGGTAGGTGTTTAATTCATGACAGCGGTTGTTCGCCTGATAGTAAGCAGTATGTGTACCGAGTTTGGTTGCAGTCGGTCCAATACTTTAGGAGGAGGTGCAGGAAGATGGCTCGCATGGTTTTGCAGTAATTCAAGAATATCGTAGTTTACGACTTCGGGTGTCCTGTAGCGTGAGTGGTAGGTGTTTAATTCATGACAGCGCTTGTTCGCCTGATAGTAAGCAGTATGTGTACCGAGTTTGATTGCAGTCGGTCTATTACTTTATGAGGAGGTGCAGGAAGATTGCTGGCATGGTTTTTCAGTAATTCAAGAATATCGTAGTTTACGACTTCGTGTCTCCTGTAGCGTGAGTGGTAGCTGTTTAATTCATGACAGCGGTAGTTCGCCTGATAGTAAGCAGTATGTGTACCGAGTTTGGTTGCAGTCGGTCCACTACTTTAGGAGGAGGTACAGGAAGATGGCTCGCATGGTGTTGCAGTAATTCAAGAATATCGTAGTTTACGACTTCGTGTCTCCTGTAGCGTGAGTGGTAGGTGTTTAATTCATAACAGCGGTTGTTCGCCTGATAGTAAGCAGTATGTTTACCGAGTTTGGTTGCAGTCGGTCCATTACTGGAGGAGGAGGTGCAGGATGATGGCTCGCATGGTTTTGCAGTAATTCAAGAATATCGTAGTTTACGACATCGTGTATCCTATAGCGTGAGTGGTAGGTGTTTAATTAATGACAGCGGTTGTTCGCCTTATAGTAAGCAGGATGAGTACCGAGATTGGTTGCAGTCGGTCCAATACTTTAGGAGGAGGTGCAGGAAGGTGGCTCGCATGGTTTTGCAGTAATTAAAGGATATCGTAGTTTACGACTTCGTGTCCCCTATAGCGTGAGTGGTAGGTGTTTAATTCATGACAGCGGTTGTTCGCCTGATAGTAAGCAGTATGTGTACCGAGTTTGGTTGCAGTCGGTCCACTACTTTAGGCGGAGGTGCAGGAAGATAGCTCGCATGGATTTGCAGTAATTCAAGATTATCGTAGTTCACGACATCGTGTCTCCTGTGGCGTGAGTGGTAGGTGTTTAATTCATGACAGCGGTTGTTCGCCTGATAGTAAGCAGTATATGCACCGGGTTTGGTTGCAGTCGGTCCACTACTGGAGGAGGAGGTGCAGGAAGATGGCTCGCATTGTTTGCAATAATTCAAGAATATCGTAGTTTACGACTTCGTGCCTCCTGTAGCGTAAGCGGTAGGTGTTTAATTCATGACAGCGTTTGTTCGCCTGATAGTAAGCAGTTTGTGTACCGAGTTTGGTTGCAGTCGGTCCACTACTTTAGGAGGAGGTGCAGGAAGATGCCTCGCATGGTTTTGCAGTAATTCAAGAATATCGTAGTTTACGACTTCGTGTCTCCTGTAGCGTGAGTGGTAGGTGTTTAATTGATTACAGCGGTTGTTCGCCTGATAGTAAGCAGTATGTGTACCGAGTTTGGTTGCAGTCGGTCCACTACTTTAGGAGGAGGTGAAGGTAGCTGGCTCGCATGGTTTTGCAGTAATTCAAGAATATCGTAGTTTACGACTTCGTGTCTCCTGTAGCGTGAGTGGTAGCTGTTTAATTCATGACAGCGGTAGTTCGCCTGATAGTAAGCAGTATGTGTACCGAGTTTGGTTGCAGTCGGTCCACTACTTTAGGAGGAGGTACAGGAAGATGGCTCGCATGGTGTTGCAGTAATTCAAGAATATCGTAGTTTACGACTTCGTGTCTCCTGTAGCGTGAGTGGTAGGTGTTTAATTCATAACAGCGGTTGTTCGCCTGATAGTAAGCAGTATGTTTACCGAGTTTGGTTGCAGTCGGTCCATTACTGGAGGAGGAGGTGCAGGATGATGGCTCGCATGGTTTTGCAGTAATTCAAGAATATCGTAGTTTACGACATCGTGTATCCTATAGCGTGAGTGGTAGGTGTTTAATTCATGACAGCGGTTGTTCGCCTGATAGTAAGCAGTATATGCACCGGGTTTGGTTGCAGTCGGTCCACTACTGGAGGAGGAGGTGCAGGAAGATGGCTCGCATGGATTTGCAGTAATTCAAGAATATCGTAGTTTACGACTTCGTGCCTCCTGTAGCGTAAGCGGTAGGTGTTTAATTCATGACAGCGTTTGTTCGCCTGATAGTAAGCAGTTTGTGTACCGAGTTTGGTTGCAGTCGGTCCACTACTTTAGGAGGAGGTGCAGGAAGATGCCTCGCATGGTTTTGCAGTAATTCAAGAATATCGTAGTTTACGACTTCGTGTCTCCTGTAGCGTGAGTGGTAGGTGTTTAATTCATGACAGCGGTTGTTCGCGTGATAGTAAGCAGTATGTGTACCGAGTTTGGTCGCAGTCGGTCTACTACTGTAGGAGGAGGTGCAGGAAGATGGCCCGCATGGTTTTGCAGTAATTCAAGAATATCGTAGTTTACGACATCGTGTCTCCTGTAGCGTGAGTGGTAGGTGTTTAATTCATGACAGCGGTTGTTCGCGTGATAGTAAGCAGTATGTGTACCGAGTTTGGTCGCAGTCGGTCCACTACTGTAGGAGGAGGTGCAGGAAGATGGCCCGCATTGTTTTGCAGTAATTCAAGAATATCGTAGTTTACGACTTCGTGTCTCCTGTAGCGTGAGTGGTAGGTGTTTAATTCATGAGAGCCGTTGTTCGCCTGATAGTAAGCAGTATGTGTACCGAGTTTGGTTGCAGTCGATCCAATACTGTAGGAGGAGGTGCAGGAAGATGGCTCGCATGGTTTTGCAGTAATTCAAGAATATCGTAGTTTACGACTTCGTGTCTCCTGTAGCGTGAGTGGTAGGTGTTTAATTCATCACAGCGCTTGTTCGCCTGATAGTAAGCAGTATGTGTACCGAGTTTGATTGCAGTCGGTCTATTACTTTAGGAGGAGGTGCAGGAAGATAGCTGGCATGGTTTTTCAGTAATTCAAGAATATCGTAGTTTACGACTTCGTGTCTCCTGTAGCGTGAGTGGTAGGTGTTTAATTCATGACAGCGGTTGTTCGCCAGATAGTAAGCAGTATGTGTACCGAGTTTGGTTGCAGTCGGTCCACTACTTTTGGAGGAGGTGCAGGAAGATGGCTCGCATGGTTTGGCAGTAATTCAAGAATATCGTAGTTTACGACTTCGTGTCTTCTGTAGCGTGAGTGGTAGGTGTTTAATTCATGACAGCGGTTGTTCGCCTGATAGTAAGCAGTATGTGTACCGAGTTTGGTTGCAGTCGGTCCGCTACTTTAGGAGGAGGTGCAGGAAGATGGCTCGCATGGATTTGCAGTAATTCAAGAATATCGTAGTTTACGACTTCGTGTCTCCTGTAGCGTGAGTGGTAGGTGTTTAACTCATGACAACGGTTGTTCGCCTGATAGTAAGAAGTATGTGCACCGATTTTGGTTGCAGTCGGTCCACTACTTTAGGAGGAGGTGCAGGAAGATTGCTCGCATGGTTTTGCAGTAATTCAAGAATATCGTAGTTTACGACTTCGTGTCTCCTGTAGCGTGAGTAGTAGGTGTTGAATTCATGACAGCGGTTGTTCGCCTGATAGTAAGCAGTATGTGTACCGAGTTTGGTTGCAGTCGGTCCACTACTGGAGGAGGAGGTGCAGGAAGATGGCTCGCATGGTTTTGCAGTAATTCAAGAATATCGTAGTTCACGACTTCGTGTCTCCTGTAGCGTGAGTGGTAGGTGTTTAATTCATGGCAGCGGTTGTTCGCCTGATAGTAAGCAGTATGTGCACCGGGTTTGGTTGCAGTCGGTCCACTACTGGAGGAGGAGGTGCAGGAAGATGGCTCGCATGGTTTTGCAGTAATTCAAGAATATCGTAGTTTACGACTTCGTGCCTCCTGTAGCGTAAGCGGTAGGTGTATAATTCATGACAGCGTTTGTTCGCCTGATAGTATGCAGTATGTGTACCGAGTTTGGTTGCAGTCGGTCCACTACTTTAGGAGGAGGTGCAGGAAGATGGCCCGCATGGTTTTGCAGTAATTCAAGAATATCGTAGTTTACGAATTCGTCTCTCCTGTAGCGTGAGTGGTAGGTATTTAATTCATGACAGCAATTGTTCGCCTGATAGTAAGCAGTACGTGTACCGAGTTTGGTTGCAGTCGGTCGACTACTTTAGGAGGAGGTGCAGAAAGATGGTTCGCATGGTTTTGCAGTAGTTCAAGAATATCGTAGTTTACGACTTCGTGTCTCCTGTAGCGTAAGTGGTAGGTGTTTAATTCATGACAGCGGTTGTTCGTCTGATAGTAAGCAGTATGTGTACCGAGTTTGGTTGCAGTCGGTCCACTACTTTAGGAGGAGGTGCAGGTAGCTGGCTCGCATGGTTTTGCAGTAATTCAAGAATATCGTAGTTTACGACTTCGTGTCTCCTGTAGCGTTAGTGGTAGGTGTTTAATTCATGCTATCGGTTGTTCGGCTGATAGTAATCAGTATGTGTACCGAGTTTGGTTGCAGTCGGTCCACTACTGTAGGAGGAGGTGCAGGAAGATTGCCCGCATGGTTTTGCAGTAATTCAAGAATATCGTAGTTTACGACATCGTGTCTCCTGTAGCGTGAGTGGTAGGTGTTTAATTCATGACAGCGGTTGTTAGCGTGATAGTAAGCAGTATGTGTACCGAGTTTGGTCGCAGTCGGTCCACTACTGTAGGAGGAGGTGCAGGAAGATGGCCCGCATGGTTTTGCAGTAATTCAAGAATATCGTAGCTTACGACTTCGTGTCTCCTGTAGCGTGAGTGGTAGGTGTTTAATTCATGAGAGCCGTTTTTCGCCTGATAGTAAGCAGTATGTGTACCGAGTTTGGTTGCAGTCGATCCAATACTGTAGGAGGAGGTGCAGGAAGATGGCTCGCATGGTTTTGCAGTAGTTCAAGAATATCGTAGTTTACGACTTCGTGTCTCCTGTAGCGTGAGTGGTAGGTGTTTAATTCATGACAGCGTTTGTTCGCCTGATAGTAAGCAGTATGTGTACCGAGTTTGATTGCAGTCGGTCTATTACTTTAGGAGGAGGTGCAGGAAGATTGCTGGCATGGTTTTTCAGTAATTCAAGAATATCGTAGTTTACGACTTCGTGTCTCCTGTAGCGTGAGTGGTAGGTGTTTAATTGATTACAGCGGTTGTTTGCCTGATAGTGAGCAATATGTGTACCAAGTTTGGTTGCAGTCGGTCCACTACTTTAGGAGGAGGTGTAGGAAGATGGCTCGCATGGTTTTGCAGTAATTCAAGAAGATCGTAGTTTACGACTTCGTGCCTCCTGTAGTGTGAGTGGTAGGTGTTTAATTCATGACAGCGGTTGTTCGCCAGATAGTAAGCAGTATGTGTACCGAGTTTGGTTGCAGTCGGTCCACTACTTTTGGAGGAGGTGCAGGAAGATGGCTTGCATGGTTTTGCAGTAATTCAAGAATATCGTAGTTTACGACTTCGTGTCTCCTGTAGCGTGAGTGGTAGGTGTTTAATTCATGACAGCGGTTGTTCGCCTGATAGTAAGCAGTATGTGTACCGAGTTTGGTTGCAGTCGGCCCGCTACTTTAGGAGGAGGTGCAGGAAGATGGCTCGCATGGATTTGCAGTAATTCAAGAATATCGTAGTTTACGACTACGTGTCTCCTGTAGCGTGAGTGGTAGGTGTTTAACTCATGACAACGGTTGTTCGCCTGATAGTAAGCAGTATGTGCACCGATTTAGGTTGCAGTCGGTCCACTACTTTAGGAGGAGGTGCAGGAAGATTGCTCGCATGGTTTTGCAGTAATTCAAGAATATCGTAGTTTACGACTTCGTGTCTCCTGTAGCGTGAGTAGAAGGTGTTGAATTCATGACAGCGGTTGTTCGCTGATAGTAAGCAGTATGTGTACCGAGTTTGGTTGCAGTCGTTCCACTACTGGAGGAGGAGGTGCAGGAAGATGGCTCGCATGGTTTTGCAGTAATTCAAGAATATCGTAGTTCACGACTTCGTGTCTCCTGTAGCGTGAGTGGTAGGTGTTTAATTCATGGCAGAGGTTGTTCGCCTGATAGTAAGCAGTATGTGCACCGGGTTTGGTTGCAGTCGGTCCACTACTGGAGGAGGAGGTGCAGGAAGATGGCTCTAATGGTTTTGCAGTAATTCAAGAATATCGTAGTTTACGACTTCGTGCCTCCTGTAGCGTAAGCGGTAGGTGTATAATTCATGACAGCGTTTGTTCGCCTGATAGTATGCAGTATGTGTACCGAGTTTGGTTGCAGTCGGTCCACTACTTTAGGAGGAGGTGCAGGAAGATGGCCCGCATGGTTTTGCAGTAATTCAAGAATATCGTAGTTTACGAATTCGTCTCTCCTGTAGCGTGAGTGGTAGGTGTTTAATTCATGACAGCGGTTGTTCGTCTGATAGTAAGCAGTATGTGTACCGAGTTTGGTTGCAGTCGGTCCACTACTTTAGGAGGAGGTGCAGGTAGCTGGCTCGCATGGTTTTGCAGTAATTCAAGAATATCGTAGTTTACGACTTCGTGTCTCCTGTACCTGTAGCGTGAGTGGTAGGTGTTTAATTCATGACAGCGGTTGTTCGCCTGATAGTAAGCAGTATGTGTACCGAGTTTGGTTGCAGTCGGTCCGCTGCTTTAGGAGGAGGTGCAGGAAGATGGCTTGCATGGATTTGCAGTAATTCAAGAATATCGTAATTTACGACTTCGTGTCTCCTGTAGCGTGAGTGGTAGGTGTTTAACTCATGACAACGGTTGTTCGCCTGATAGGAAGAAGTATGTGCACCGATTTTGGTTGCAGTCGGTCCACTACTTTAGGAGCAGGTGCCGGAAGATGGCTCGCATGGTGTTGCAGTAATTCAAGAATATCTTGGTTTACGACTTCGTGTCTCCTGTATCGTGAGTGGGAGGTGTTTAATTCATGCTATCGGTTGTTCGGCTGATAGTAAGCAGTATGTGTACCGAGTTTGGTTGCAGTCGGTCCACTACTGTAGGAGGAGGTGCAGGAAGATGGCCCGCATGGTTTTGCAGTAATTCAAAAATATCGTAGTTTACGACTCCGTGTCTCCTGTAGCTTAAGTGGTAGGTGTTTAATTCATGACAGCGGTTGTTTGCTTGATATAAGCAGTATGTGTACCGAGTTTGGTTGCAGTCGGTCCACTACTTTAGGAGGAGGTGCAGGAAGATTGCCCGCATACTTTTGCAGTAATTGAAGAATATCGTAGTTAACGACTTGGTGTCTCCTCTAGCGTGAGTGGTAGGTGTTTAATTGATTACAGCGGTTGTTCGCCTGATAGTAAGCAGTATGTGTACCGAGTTTGGTTGCAGTCGGTCCACTACTTTAGGAGGAGGTGCAGGAAGATGTCTCGCATGGTTTTGCAGTAATTCAAGAATATCGTGGTTTACGACTTCGTGTCTCCTGTAGCGTGAGTGGTAGGTGTTTAATTCATGACAGCGGTTGTGCGCCCATAGTAAGCAGTATGTGTACCGAATTTGGTTGCAGTCGGTCCACTACTGGAGGAGGAGGTGCAGGAAGATGGCTCGCATGGTTTTGCAGTAATTCAAGAATATCGTAGTTTACGACTTCGTGTCTCCTGTAGCGTGAGTGGTAGGTGTTTAATTCATGAGAGCCGTTGTTCGCCTGATAGAAAGCAGTATGTGTACCGAGTTTGGTTGCAGTCGGTCCAATACTTTAGGAGGAGGTGCAGGAAGATGGCCCGCATGGTTTTGCAGTAATTCAAGAATATCGTAGTTTACGACTTCGTGTCTCCTGTAGCGTGAGTTGTAGGTGTTTAATTCATGACAGCGCTTTTTCGCCTGATTGTAAGCAGTATGTGTACCGAGGTTGATTGCAGTCGGTCTATTACTTTAGGAGGAGGTGCAGGAAGATTGCTGGCATGGTTTTTCAGTAATTCAAGAATATCGTAGTTTACGACTTCGTGTCTCCTGTAGCGTGAGTGGTAGGTGTTTAATTGATTACAGCGGTTGTTTGCCTGATGGTAAGCAATATGTGTACCAAGTTTGGTTGCAGTCGGTCCACTACTTTAGGAGGAGGTGTAGGAAGATGGCTCGCATGGTTTTGCAGTAATTCAAGAAGATCGTAGTTTACGACTTCGTGCCTCCTGTAGTGTGAGTGGTAGGTGTTTCATTCATGACAGCGGTTGTTCGCCTGATAGTAAGCAGTATGTGTACCGAGTTTGGTTGCAATCGGTCCGCTACTTTAGGAGGAGGTGCAGGAAGATGCCTCGCATGGATTTGCCGTAATTCAAGAATATCGTAGTTTACGACTTCGTGTCTCCTGTAGCGTGAGTGGTATGTGTTTAACTCATGACAACGGTTGTTCGCCTGATAGTAAGAAGTATGTGCACCGAGTTTGGTTGCAGTCGGTCCACTACTTTAGGAGGAGGTGCAGGAAGATTGCTCGCATGGTTTTGCAGTAATTCAAGAATATTGTAGTTTACGACTTCGTGTCTCCTGTAGCGTGAGTAGTAGGTGTTGAATTCATGACAGCGGTTGTTCGCCTGATAGTAAGCAGTATGTGTACCGAGTTTGGTTGCAGTCGGTCCACTACTGGAGGAGGAGGTGCAGGAAGATGGCTCGCATGGTTTTGCAGTAATTCAAGAATATCGTAGTTCACGACTTCGTGTCTCCTGTAGCGTGAGTGGTAGGTGTTTAATTCATGACAGCGGTTGTTCGCCTGATAGTAAGCAGTATGTGCACCGGGTTTGGTTGCAGTCGGTCCACTACTGGAGGAGGAGGTGCAGGAAGATGGCTCGCATGGTTTTGCAGTAATTCAAGAATATCGTAGTTTACGACTTCGTGTCTCCTGTAGCGTGAGTGGTAGGTGTTTAATTCATGAGAGCCGTTGTTCGCCTGATAGTAAGCAGTATGTGTACCGAGTTTGGTTGCAGTCGGTCCAACACTTTAGGAGGAGGTGCAGGAAGATGGCTCGCATGGTTTTGCAGTAATTCAAGAATATCGTAGTTTACGACTTCGTGTCTCCTGTAGCGTGAGTGGTAGGTGTTTAATTCATGACAGCGCTTGTTCGCCTGATAGTAAGCAGTATGTGTACCGAGTTTGATTGCAGTCGGTCTATTACTTTAGGAGGAGGTGCAGGAAGATTGCTGGCATGGTTTTTTAGTAATTCAAGAATATCGTAGTTTACGACTTCGTGTCTCCTGTAGCGTGAGTGGTAGGTGTTTAATTGATTACAGCGGTTGTTTGCCTGATGGTAAGCAATATGTGTACCAAGTTTGGTTGCAGTCGGTCCACTACTTTAGGAGGAGGTGTAGGAAGATGGCTCGCATTGTTTTGCAGTAATTCAAGAAGATCGTAGTTTACGACTTCGTGCCTCCTGTAGTGTCAGTGGTAGGTGTTTAATTCATGACAGCGGTTGTTCGCCAGATAGTAAGCAGTATGTGTACCGAGTTTGGTTGCAGTCGGTCCACTACTTGTGGAGGAGGTGCAGGAAGATGGCTCGCATGGTTTTGCAGTAATTCAAGAATATCGTAGTTTACGACTTTGTGTCTCCTGTAGCGTGAGTGGTAGGTGTTTAATTCATGACAGCGGTTGTTCGCCTGATAGTAAGCAGTATGTGTACCGAGTTTGGTTGCAGTCGGTCCGCTACTTTAGGAGGAGGTGCAGGAAGATGGCTCGCATGGATTTGCAGTAATTCCAGAATATCGTAGTTTACGACTTCGTGTCTCCTGTAGCGTGAGTAGTAGGTGTTGAATTCATGACAGCGGTTGTTCGCCTGATAGTAAGCAGTATGTGTACCGAGTTTGGTTGTAGTCGGTCCACTACTGGAGGAGGAGGTGCAGGAAGATGGCTCGCATGGTTTTGCAGTAATTCAAGAATATCGTAGTTCACGACCTCGTGTCTCCTGTAGCGTGAGTGGTAGGTGTTTAATTCATGACAGCGGTTGTTCGCCTGATAGTAAGCAGTATGTGCACCGGGTTTGGTTGCAGTCGGTCCACTACTGGAGGAGGAGGTGCAGGAAGATGGCTCGCATGGTTTTGCAGTAATTCAAGAATATCGTAGTTTACGACTTCGTGCCTCCTGTAGCGTAAGCGGTAGGTGTATAATTCATGACAGCGTTTGTTCGCCTGATAGTAAGCAGTATGTGTACCGAGTTTGGTTGCAGTCGGTCCACTACCTTAGGAGGAGGTGCAGGAAGATGGCTCGCATGGTTTTGCAGTAATTCAAGAATATCGTAGTTTACGACTTCGTGTCTCCTGTAGCGTGAGTGGTAGGTGTTTAATTCATGAGAGCCGTTGTTCGCCTGATAGTAAGCAGTATGTGTACCGAGTTTGGTTGCAGTCGGTCCAATACTTTAGGAGGTGGTGCAGGAAGATGGCTCGCATGGTTTTGCAGTAATTCAAGAATATCGTAGTTTACGACTTCGTGTCTCCTGTAGCGTGAGTGGTAGGTGTTTAATTCATGACAGCGCTTGTTCGCCTGATAGTAAGCAGTATGTGTACCGAGTTTGATTGCAGTCGGTCTATTACTTTAGGAGGAGGTGCAGGAAGATTGCTGGCATGGTTTTTCAGTAATTCAAAATATCGTAGTTTACGACTTCGTGTCTCCTGTAGCGTGAGTGGTAGGTGTTTAATTGATTACAGCGGTTGTTTGCCTGATAGTAAGCAATATGTGTACCAGGTTTGGTTGCAGTCGGTCCACTACTTTAGGAGGAGGTGTAGGAAGATGGCTCGCATGGTTTTGCAGTAATTCAAGAAGATCGTAGTTTACGACTTCGTGCCTCCTGTAGTGTGAGTGGTAGGTGTTTAATTCATGACAGCGGTTGTTCGCCAGATAGTAAGCAGTATGTGTACCGAGTTTGGTTGCAGTCGGTCCACTACTTTTGGAGGAGGTGCAGGAAGATGGCTCGTATGGTTTTGCAGTAATTCAAGAATATCGTAGTTTAAGACTTCGTGTCTCCTGTAGCGTGAGTGGTAGGTGTTTAATTCATGACAGCGGTTGTTCGCCTGATAGTAAGCAGTATGTGTACCGAGTTTGGTTGCAGTCGGTCCGCTACTTTAGGAGGAGGTGCAGGAAGATGGCTCGCATGGATTTGCAGTAATTCAAGAATTTCGTAGTTTACGAATTCGTCTCTCCTGTAGCGTGAGTGGTAGGTATTTAATTCATGACAGCGGTTGTTCGCCTGATAGTAAGCAGTATGTGTACCGAGTTTGGTTGCAGTCGGTCCACTACTTTAGGAGGAGGTGCAGAAAGATGGCTCGCATGGTTTTGCAGTAGTTCAAGAATATCGTAGTTTACGACTTCGTGTCTCCTGTAGCGTAAGTGGTAGGTGTTTAATTCATGACAGCGGTTGTTCGTCTGATAGTAAGCAGTATGTGTACCGAGTTTGGTTGCAGTCGGTCCACTACTTTAGGAGGAGGTGCAGGTAGCTTGCTCGCATGGTTTTGCAGTAATTCAAGAATATCGTAGTTTACGACTTCGTGTCTCCTGTAGCGTGAGTGGTAGGTGTTTAATTCATGACAGCGGTAGTTCGCCTGATAGCAAGCAGTATGTGTACCGAGTTTGGTTGCAGTCGGTCCACTACTTTAGGAGGAGGTACAGGAAGATGGCTCGCATGGTGTTGCAGTAATTCAAGAATATCTTAGTTTACGACTTTGTGTCTCCTGTATCGTGAGTGGGAGGTTTTTAATTCATGCTAGCGGTTGTTCGGCTGATAGTAAGCAGTATGTGTACCGAGTTTGGTTGCAGTCGGTCCACTACTGTAGGAGGAGGTGCAGGAAGATGGCCCGCATGGTTTTGCAGTAATTCAAAAATATCGTAGTTTACGACTCCGTGTCTCCTGTAGCGTAAGTGGTAGGTGTTTAATTCATGACAGCGGTTGTTTGCCTGATATAAGCAGTATGTGTACCGAGTTTGGATGCAGTCGGTCCACTACTTTAGGAGGAGGTGCAGGAAGATTGCTCGCATGGTTTTGCAGTAATTCAAGAATATCGTAGTTAACGACTTGGTGTCTCCTCTAGCGTGAGTGGTAGGTGTTTAATTGATTACAGCGGTTGTTCGCCTGATAGTAAGCAGTATGTGTACCGAGTTTGGTTGCAGTCGGTCCACTACTTTAGGAGGAGGTGCAGGAAGATGTCTCGCATGGTTTTGCAGTAATTCAAGAATATCGTGGTTTACGACTTCGTGCCTCCTGTAGTGTCAGTGGTAGGTGTTTAATTCATGACAGCGGTTGTTCGCCAGATAGTAAGCAGTATGTGTACCGAGTTTGGTTGCAGTCGGTCCACTACTTGTGGAGGAGGTGCAGGAAGATGGCTCGCATGGTTTTGCAGTAATTCAAGAATATCGTAGTTTACGACTTCGTGTCTCCTGTAGCGTGAGTGGTAGGTGTTTAATTCATGACAGCGGTTGTTCGCCTGATAGTGAGCAGTATGCTTACCGAGTTTGGTTGCATTCGGTCCACTACTTTAGGAGGAGGTGCAGGAAGATGGCTCTCATGATTTTGCAGTAATTTATGAATATCGTAGTTTACGTATTCGTGTCTCCTGTAGCGTGAGTGGTAGGTGTTGAATTCATGACAGCGGTTGTTCGCCTGATAGTAAGCAGTATGTGTACCGAGTTTGGTTGCAGTCGGTCCACTACTGGAGGAGGAGGTGCAGGAAGATGGCTCGCATGATTTTGCAGTAATTCAAGAATATCGTAGATTACGACTTCGTGCCTCCTGTAGCGTAAGCGGTAGGTGTATAATTCATGACAGCGTTTGTTCGCCTGATAGTAAGCTGTATGTCTACCGAGTTTGGTTGCAGTCGGTCCACTACTGGAGGAGGAGGTGCAGGAAGATGGCTCGCATGATTTTGCAGTAATTCAAGAATATCGTAGATTACGACTTCGTGCCTCCTGTAGCGTAAGCGGTAGGTGTATAATTCATGACAGCGTTTGTTCGCCTGATAGTAAGCAGTATGTCTACCGAGTTTGGTTGCAGTCGGTCCACTACTTAAGGAGGAGGTGCAGGAAGATGGCCCGCATGGTTTTGCAGTAATTCAAGAATATCGTAGTTTACGAATTCGTCTCTCCTGTAGCGTGAGTGGTAGGTGTTTAATTCATGACAGCGGTTGTTCGCCTGATAGTAAGCAGTATGTGTACCGAGTTTGGTTGCAGTCGGTCCACTACTTTAGGAGGAGGTGCAGAAAGATGTCCCGCATGGTTTTGCAGTAGTTCAAGAATATCGTAGTTTACGACTTCGTGTCTCCTGTAGCGTAAGTGGTAGGTGTTTAATTCATGACAGCGGTTGTTCGTCTGATAGTAAGCAGTATGTGTACCGAGTTTGGTTGCAGTCGGTCCACTACTTTAGGAGGAGGTACAGGAAGATGGCTCGCATGTTGTTGCAGTAATTCAAGAATATCTTAGTTTACGACTTCGTGTCTCCTGTATCGTGAGTGGGAGGTGTGTAATTCATGCTAGCGGTTGTTCGGCTGATAGTAAGCAGTATGTGTACCGAGTTTGGTTGCAGTCGGTCCACTACTTTAGGAGGAGGTGCAGAAAGATGGCTCGCATGGTTTTGCAGTAATTCAAGAATATCGTAGTTTACGACTTCGTGTCTCCTGTAGCGTAAGTGGTAGGTGTTTAATTCATGACAGCGGTTGTTCGCCTGATAGTAAGCAGTATGTGTACCGAGTTTGGTTGCAGTCGGTCCACTACATTAGGAGGAGGTGCAGGAAGATTGCTCGCATGGTTTTGCAGTAATTCAAGAATATCGTAGTTTACGACATCGTGTCTCCTGTAGCGTGAGTGGTAGGTGTTTAATTCATGACAGCGGTTGTTCGCCTGATTGTGAGTAGTATGCTTACCGAGTTTGGTTGCATTCGGTCCACTACTTTAGGAGGAGGTGCAGGAAGATGGCTCTCATGATTTTGCAGTAATTTATGAATATCGTAGTTTACGTATTCGTGTCTCCTGTAGCGTGAGTGGTAGGTGTTAAATTCAAGACAGCGGTTGTTCGCCTGATAGTAAGCAGTATGTGTACCGAGTTTAGTTGCAGTCGGTCCACTACTTGAGGAGGAGGTGCAGGAAGATGTCTCGAATGGTTTTGCAGTAATTCGAGAATATCGTAGTTTACGACTTCGTGTCTCCTGTAGCGTGAGTGGTAGGTGTTTAATTCATGACAGCGGTTGTTCGCCTGATAGTAAGCAGTATGTGTATCGAGTTTGCTTGCAGTCGGTCCACGACTTTAGGAGGAGGTGCAGGAAGATGGCTCGCATGGTTTTGCAGTAATTAAAGAATATCGTAGTTTACGACTTCGTGGCTCCTGTAGCGTGAGTGGTAGGTGTTTAATTCATGACAGCCGTTGTTCGCCTGATAGTAAGCAGTATGTGTACCGAGTTTGGTTGCAGTCGGTCCGCTACTTTAGGAGGAGGTGCAGGAAGATGGCTCGCATGGATTTGCAGTAATTCCAGAATTTCGTAGTTTACGACTTCGTGTCTCCTGTAGCGTGAGTGGTATGTGTTTAACTCATGACAACGGTTGTTCGCCAGATTGTAAGAAGTATGTGCACCGAGTTTGGTTGCAGTCGGTCCACTACTTTAGGAGGAGGTGCAGGAAGATTGCTCGCATGGTTTTGCAGTAATTCAAGAATATCGTAGTTCACGACTTCGTGTCTCCTGTAGCGTGAGTGGTAGGTGTTTAATTCATGACAGCGGTTGTTCGCCTGATAGTGAGCAGTATGCTTACCGAGTTTGGTTGCATTCGGTCCACTACTTTAGGAGTAGGTGCAGGAAGATGGCTCTCATGATTTTGCAGTAATTTATGAATATCGTAGTTTACGTATTCGTGTCTCCTGTAGCGTGAGTGGTAGGTGTTGAATTCATGACAGCGGTTGTTCGCCTGATAGTAAGCATTATGTCTACTGAGTTTGGTTGCAGTCGGTCCACTACTGGAGGAGGAGGTGCAGGAAGATGGCTCGCATGATTTTGCAGTAATTCAAGAATATCGTAGATTACGACTTCGTGCCTCCTGTAGCGTAAGCGGTAGTTGTATAATTCATGACAGCGTTTGTTCGCCTGATAGTAAGCAGTATGTCTACCGAGTTTGGTTGCAGTCGGTCCACTACTTTAGGAGGAGGTGCAGGAAGATGGCCCGCATGATTTTGCAGTAATTCAAGAATATCGTAGTTTACGAATTCGTCTCTCCTGTAGCGTGAGTGGTAGGTGTTTAATTCATGACAGCGGTTGTTCGCCTGATAGTAAGCAGTATGTGTACCGAGTTTGGTTGCAGTCGGTCCACTACTTTAGGAGGAGGTGCAGAAAGATGGCCCGCATGGTTTTGCAGTAGTTGAAGAATATCGTAGTTTACGACTTCGTGTCTCCTGTAGCGTAAGTGGTAGGTGTTTAATTCATGACAGCGGTTGTTCGTCTGATAGTAAGCAGTATGTGCACCGAGTTTGGTTGCAGTCGGTCCACTACTTTAGGAGGAGGTACAGGAAGATGGCTCGCATGTTGTTGCAGTAATTCAAGATTATCTTAGTTTACGACTTCGTGTCTCCTGTATCGTGAGTGGGAGGTGTGTAATTCATGCTAGCGGTTGTTCTGCTGATAGTAAGCAGTATGTGTAGCGAGTTTGGTTGCAGTCGGTCCACTACTTTAGGAGGAGGTGCAGAAAGATGGCTCGCATGGTTTTGCAGTAATTCAAGAATATCGTAGTTTACGACTTCGTGTCTCCTGTAGCGTAAGTGGTAGGTGTTTAATTCATGACAGCGGTTGTTCGCCTGACAGTAAGCAGTATGTGTACCGAGTTTGGTTGCAGTCGGTCCACTACATTAGGAGGAGGTGCAGGAAGATTGCTCGCATGGTTTTGCAGTAATTCAAGAATATCGTAGTTTACGACATCGTGTCTCCTGTAGCGTGAGTGGTAGGTGTTTAATTCATGACAGCGGTTGTTCGCCTGATTGTGAGCAGTATGCTTACCGAGTTTGGTTGCATTCGGTCCACTACTTTAGGAGGAGGTGCAGGAAGATGGCTCTCATGATTTTGCAGTAATTTATGAATATCGTAGTTTACGTATTCGTGTCTCCTGTAGCGTGAGTGGTAGGTGTTAAATTCATGACAGCGGTTGTTCGCCTGATAGTAAGCAGTATGTGTACCGAGTTTAGTTGCAGTCGGTCCACTACTTGAGGAGGAGGTGCAGGAAGATGTCTCGAATGGTTTTGCAGTAATGCGAGAATATCGTAGTTTACGACTTCGTGTCTCCTGTATTGTGAGTGGTAGGTGTTTAATTCATGACAGCGGTTGTTCGCCTTATAGTAAGCAGGACGTGTACCGCGTGTGGTTGCAGTCGGTCCACTACTTTAGGAGGAGGTGCAGGAAGATGGCTCGCATGGTTTTCCAGTAATTCAAGAATATCGTAGTTTTTGATTTCGTGTCTCCTGTAGCGTGAGTGGTAGGTGTTTAATTCATGACAGCGGTTGTTCGCCTGATAGTAAGCAGTATGTGTATCGAGTTTGCTTGCAGTCGGTCCACGACTTTAGGAGGAGGTGCAGGAAGATGGCTCGCATGGTTTTGCAGTAATTAAAGAATATCGTAGTTTACGACTTCGTGGCTCCTGTAGCGTGAGTGGTAGGTGTTTAATTCATGACAGCCGTTGTTCGCCTGATAGTAAGCAGTATGTGTACCGAGTTTGGTTGCAGTCGGTCCGCTACTTTAGGAGGAGGTGCAGGAAGATGGCTCGCATGGATTTGCAGTAATTCCAGAATTTCGTAGTTTACGACTTCGTGACTCCTGTAGCGAGAGTGGTATGTGTTTAACTCATGACAACGGTTGTTCGCCTGATTGTAAGAAGTATGTGCACCGAGTTTGGTTGCAGTCGGTCTACTACTTTAGGAGGAGGTACAGGAAGATTGCTCGCATGGTTTTGCAGTAATTCAAGAATATCGTAGTTTACGAATTCGTGTCTCCTGTAGCGTGAGTAGTTGGTGTTGAATTCATGACAGCGGTTGTTCGCCTGATAGTAAGCAGTATGTGTACCGAGTTTGGTTGCAGTCGGTCCACTACTGGAGGAGGAGGTGCAGGAAGATGGCTCGCATGGTTTTGCAGTAATTCAAGAATATCGTAGTTCACGACTTCGTGTCTCCTGTAGCGTGACTGGTAGGTGTTGAATTCATGACAGCGGTTGTTCGCCTGATAGTAAGCAGTATGTGTACCGAGTTTGGTTGCAGTCGGTCCACTACTGGAGGAGGAGGTGCAGGAAGATGGCTCGCATGAATTTGCAGTAATTCAAGAATATCGTAGATTACGACTTCGTGCCTCCTGTAGCGTAAGCGGTAGGTGTATAATTCATGACAGCGTTTGTTCGCCTGATAGTAAGCAGTATGTCTACCGAGTTTGGTTGCAGTCGGTCCACTACTTTAGGAGGAGGTGCAGGAAGATGGCCCGCATGGTTTTGCAGTAATTCAAGAATATCGTAGTTTACGAATTCGTCTCTCCTGTAGGGTGAGTGGTAGGTGTTTAATTCATGACAGCGGTTGTTCGCATGATAGTAAGCAGTATGTGTACCGAGTTTGGTTGCAGTCGGTCCACTACTTTAGGAGGAGGTGCAGAAAGATGGCTCGCATGGTTTTGCAGTAATTCAAGAATATCGTAGTTTACGACTTCGTGTCTCCTGTAGCGTAAGTGGTAGGTGTTTCATTCATGACAGCGGTGGTTCGCCTGATAGTAAGCAGTATATGTACCGAGTTTGGTTGCAGTCGGTCCACTACATTAGGAGGAGGTGCAGGAAGATGGCTCGCATGGTTTTGCAGTAATTCAAGAATATCGTAGTTTACGACATCGTGTCTCCTGTAGCGTGAGTGGTAGGTGTTTAATTCATGACAGCGGTTGTTCGCCTGATAGTGAGCAGTATGCTTACCGAGTTTGGTTGCATTCGGTCCACTACTTTAGGAGGAGGTGCAGGAAGATGGCTCTCATGATTTTGCAGTAATTCAAGAATATCGTAGTTTACGACTTCGTGTCTCCTGTAGCGTGAGTGGTAGGTGTTAAATTCATGACAGCGGTTGTTTGCCTGATAGTAAGCAGTATGTGTACCGAGTTTAGTTGCAGTCGGTCCACTACTGTTGGAGGAGATGCAGGAAGATGGCCCGCATGGTTTTGCAGTATTTAAAGAATATCGTAGTTTACGACATCGTGTCTCCTCTAGCGTGAGTGAGGGGTGTTTAATTCATAACAGCGGTTGTTCGCCTGATAGTAAGCAGTATGTGTACCGAGTTTGGTTGCAGTCGGTTCACTACTTTAGGAGGAGGTGCAGGAAAATGGCTCGCATGATTTTGCAGTAATTTACGAATATCGTAGTTTACGTATTCGTGCCTCCTGTAGCGTGAGTGGTAGGTGTTAAATTCATGACAGCGGTTGTTCGCCTGATAGTAAGCAGTATGTGTACCGAGTTTAGTTGCAGTCGGTCCGCTACTGGAGGAGGAGGTGCAGGAAGATGTCTCGCATGGTTTTGCAGTAATTCGAGAAAATCGTAGTTTACGACTTCGTGTCTCCTGTATTGTGAGTGGTAGGATTTTAATTCATGACAGCGGTTGTTCGCCTTATAGTAAGCAGGACGTGTACCGCGTGTGGTTGCAGTCGGTCCACTACTTTAGGAGGAGGTGCAGGAAGATGGATCGCATGGTGTTGCAGTAATTCAAGAATATCGTTGTTTACGACTTCGTGTCTCCTGTATCGTGAGTGGGAGGTGTTTAATTCATGACAGCGGTTGTTCGCCTGATAGTAAGCAGGATGTGTACCGAGTTTGGTTGCAGTCGGTCCACTACTGTAGCAGGAGGTGCAGGAAGATGGCCCGCAAGGTTTTGCAGTAATTCAAAAATATCGTAGTTTACGACATCGTGTCTCATGTAGCGTGAGTGAGGGGTGTTTAATTCATGACAGCGGTAGTTCGCCTGATAGTAAGCAGTATGTGTACCGAGTTTGGTTGCAGTCGGTCCACTACTTTCGGAGGAGGTGCAGGAAGATGTCTCGCATGGTTTTGCAGTAATTCAAGAATATCGTGGTATACGACTTCGTGCCTCCTGTAGTGTCAGTGGTAGGTGTTTAATTCATGACAGCGGTTGTTCGCCAGATAGTAAGCAGAATGTGTACCGAGTTTGGTTGCAGTCGGTCCACTACTTGTGGAGGAGGTGCAGGAAGATGTCTCGCATGGTTTTGCAGTAATTCAAGAATATCGTAGATTACGACTTCGTGCCTCCTGTAGCGTAAGCGGTAGGTGTATAATTCATGACAGCGTTTGTTCGCCTGATAGTAAGCAGTATGTCTACCGAGTTTGGTTGCAGTCGGTCCACTACTTTAGGAGGAGGTGCAGGAAGATGGCCCGCATGGTTTTGCAGTAATTCAAGAATATCGTAGTTTACGAATTCGTCTCTCCTGTAGCGTGAGTGGTAGGTGTTTAATTCATGACAGCGGTTGTTCGCATGATAGTAAGCAGTATGTGTACCGAGTTTGGTTGCAGTCGGTCCACTACTTTAGGAGGAGGTGCAGAAAGATGGCTCGCATGGTTTTGCAGTAATTCAAGAATATCGTAGTTTACGACTTCGTGTCTCCTGTAGCGTAAGTGGTAGGTGTTTAATTCATGACAGCGGTGGTTCGCCTGATAGTAAGCAGTATATGTACCGAGTTTGGTTGCAGTCGGTCCACTACATTAGGAGGAGGTGCAGGAAGATGGCTCGCATGGTTTTGCAGTAATTCATGAATATCGTAGTTTACGACATCGTGTCTCCTGTAGCGTGAGTGGTAGGTGTTTAATTCATGACAGCGGTTGTTCGCCTGATAGTGAGCAGTATGCTTACCGAGTTTGGTTGCATTCGGTCCACTACTTTAGGAGGAGGTGCAGGAAGATGGCTCTCATGATTTTGCAGTAATTTATGACTATCGTAGTTTACGTATTCGTGTCTCCTGTAGCGTGAGTGGTAGGTGTTTAATTCATGACAGCGGTTGTTCGCCTGATAGTAAGCAGTATGTGTACCGAGTTTAGTTGCAGTCGGTCCACTACTGTTGGAGGAGATGCAGGAAGATGGCCCGCATGGTTTTGCAGTATTTAAAGAATATCGTAGTTTACGACATCGTGTCTCCTCTAGCGTGAGTGAGGGGTGTTTAATTCATAACAGCGGTTGTTCGCCTGATAGTAAGCAGTATGTGTACCGAGTTTGGTTGCAGTCGGTTCACTACTTTAGGAGGAGGTGCAGCAAGATGGCTCGCATGATTTTGCAGTAATTCAAGAATATCGTAGTTTACGACTTCGTGTCTACTGTAGCGTGTGTGGTAGGCGTTTAATTCATGACAGCGGTTTTTCGCTTGATAGTAAGCAGTATGTGTACCGAGGTTGGTTGCAGTCGGTCCACTACTTTAGGAGGAGGTGCAGGAAGATGGCTCGCATCGTTTTGCAGTAATTCAAGAATATCGTAGTTTACGACTTCGTGTCTCCTGTAGCGTGAGTGGTAGGTGTTTAATTCATGACAGCGGTTGTTCGCCTGATAGTAAGCAGTATGTGTACCGAGTTTGGTTGCAGTCGGTCCACTACTTTAGGAGGAGGTGCAGGAAGATGGCTCGCATGGTTTTGCAGTAATTCAAGAATATCGTAGTTAACGACTTCGTGGCTCCTCTAGCGTGAGTGGTAGGTGTTTAATTGATTACAGCGGTTGTTCGCCTGATGGTAAGCAGTATGTGTACCGAGTTTGGTTGCAGTCGGTCCACTACATTAGGAGGAGGTGCAGGAAGATGGCTCGCATGGTTTTGCAGTAATTCAAGAATATCGTAGTTTACGACATCGTGTCTCCTGTAGCATGAGTGGTAGGTGTTTAATTCATGACAGCGGTTGTTCGCCTGATAGTGAGCAGTATGCTTACCGAGTTTGGTTGCAGTCGGTCCACTACTTATAGAGGAGGTGCAGGAAGATGGCTCGCATGATTTTGCAGTAATTTACGAATATCGTAGTTTACGTATTCGTGTCTCCTGTAGCGTGAGTGGTAGGTGTTAAATTCATGACAGCGGTTGTTCGCCTGATAGTAAGCAGTATGTGTACCGAGTTTAGTTGCAGTCGGTCCGCTACTGGAGGAGGAGGTGCAGGAAGATGTCTCGCATGGTTTTGCAGTAATTCGAGAAAATCGTAGTTTACGACTTCGTGTCTCCTGTATTGTGAGTGGTAGGATTTTAATTCATGACAGCGGTTGTTCGCCTTATAGTAAGCAGGACGTGTACCGCGTGTGGTTGCAGTCGGTCCACTACTTTAGGAGGAGGTGCAGGTAGATGGCTCGCATGGTGTTGCAGTAATTCAAGAATATCGTTGTTTACGACTTCGTGTCTCCTGTATCGTGAGTGGGAGGTGTTTAATTCATGACAGCGGTTGTTCGCCTGATAGTAAGCAGGATGTGTACCGAGTTTGGTTGCAGTCGGTCCACTACTGTAGCAGGAGGTGCAGGAAGATGGCCCGCAAGGTTTTGCAGTAATTCAAAAATATCGTAGTTTACGACATCGTGTCTCATGTAGCGTGAGTGAGGGGTGTTTAATTCATGACAGCGGTAGTTCGCCTGATAGTAAGCAGTATGTGTACCGAGTTTGGTTGCAGTCGGTCCTCTACTTTAGGAGGAGGTGCAGGAAGATGTCTCGCATGGTTTTGCAGTAATTCAAGAATATCGTGGTTTACGACTTCGTGCCTCCTGTAGTGTCAGTGGTAGGTGTTTAATTCATGACAGCGGTTGTTCGCCAGATAGTAAGCAGTATGTGTACCGAGTTTGGTTGCAGTCGGTCCACTACTTGTAGAGGAGGTGCAGGAAGATGGCTCGCATGGTTTTGCAGTAATTCAAGAATATCGTAGTTTACGACTTCGTGTCTCCTGTAGCGTGAGTGGTATGTGTTTAATTCATGACAGCGGTTGTTCGCCTGATAGTAAGCAGTATGAGTACCGAGTTTGGTTGCAGTCGGTCCGCTACTTTAGGAGGAGGTGCAGGAAGATGGCTCGCATGGATTTGCAGTAATTCCAGAATTTCGTAGTTTACGACTTCGTGTCTCCTGTAGCGTGAGTGGTATGTGTTTAACTCATGACAACGGTTGTTCGCCTGATTGTAAGAAGTATGTGCACCGACTTTGGTTGCAGTCGGTCCACTACTTTAGGAGGAGGTGCAGGAAGATTGCTCGCATGGTTTTGCAGTAATTCAAGAATATCGTAGTTTACGAATTCGTGTCTCCTGTAGCGTGAGTAGTAGGTGTTGAATTCATGACAGCGGTTGTTCGCCTGATAGTAAGCAGTATGTGTACCGAGTTTGGTTGCAGTCGGTCCACTACTGGAGGAGGAGGTGCAGGAAGATGGCTCGCATGGTTTTGCAGTAATTCAAGAATATCGTAGTTCACGACTTAGTGTCTCCTGTAGCGTGACTGGTAGGTGTTGAATTCATGACAGCGGTTGTTCGCCTGATAGTTAGCAGTATGTGTACCGAGTTTGGTTGCAGTCGGTCCACTACTGGAGGAGGAGGTGCAGGAAGATGTCTCGCATGATTTTGCAGTAATTCAAGAATATCGTAGATTACGACTTCGTGCCTCCTGTAGCGTAAGCGGTAGGTGTATAATTCATGACAGCGTTTGTTCGCCTGATAGTAAGCAGTATGTCTACCGAGTTTGGTTGCAGTCGGTCCACTACTTTAGGAGGAGGTGCAGGAAGATGGCCCGCATGGTTTTGCAGTAATTCAAGAATATCGTAGTTTACGAATTCGTCTCTCCTGTAGCGTGAGTGGTAGGTGTTTAATTCATGACAGCGGTTGTTCGCCTGATAGTAAGCAGTATGTGTACCGAGTTTGGTTGCAGTCGGTCCACTACTTTAGGAGGAGGTGCAGAAAGATTGCCCGCATGGTTTTGCAGTAGTTCAAGAATATCGTAGTTTACGACTTCGTGTCTCCTGTAGCGTAAGTGGTAGGTGTTTAATTCATGACAGCGGTTGTTCGTCTGATAGTAAGCAGTATGAGTACCGAGTTTGGTTGCAGTCGGTCCACTACTTTAGGAGGAGGTGCAGGTAGCTGGCTCGCATGGTTTTGCAGTAATTCAAGAATATCGTAGTTTACGACTTCGTGTCTCCTGTAGCGTGAGTGGTAGGTGTTTAATTCATGACAGCGGTAGTTCGCCTGATAGTAAGCAGTATGTGTACCGAGGTTGGTTGCAGTCGGTCCACTACTTTAGGAGGAGGTACAGGAAGATGGCTCGCATGTTGTTGCAGTAATTCAAGAATATCTTAGTTTACGACTTCGTGTCTCCTGTATCGTGAGTGGGAGGTGTGTAATTCATGCTAGCGGTTTTTCGGCTGATAGTAAGCAGTATGTGTACCGAGTTTGGTTGCAGTCGGTCCACTACTTTAGGAGGAGGTGCAGAAAGATGGCTCGCATGGTTTTGCAGTAATTCAAGAATATCGTAGTTTACGACTTCGTGTCTTCTGTAGCGTAAGTGGTAGGTGTTTAATTCATGACAGCGGTTGTTCGCCTGATAGTGAGCAGTATGCTTACCGAGTTTGGTTGCATTCGGTCCACTACTTTAGGAGGAGGTGCAGGATGATGGCTCTCATGATTTTGCAGTAATTTATGAATATCGTAGTTTACGTATTCGTGTCTCCTGTAGCGTGAGTGGTAGGTGTTAAATTCATGACAGCGGTTGTTCGCCTGATAGTAAGCAGTATGTGTACCGAGTTTAGTTGCAGTCGGTCCACTACTGGAGGAGGAGGTGCAGGAAGATGTCTCGAATGGTTTTGCAGTAATTCGAGAATATCGTAGTTTACGACTTCGTGTCTCCTGTATTGTGAGTGGTAGGTGTTTAATTCATGACAGCGGTTGTTCGCCTTATAGTAAGCAGGACGTGTACCGCGTGTGGTTGCAGTCGGTCCACTACTTTAGGAGGAGGTGCAGGAAGATGGCTCGCATGGTTTTGCAGTAATTCAAGAATATCGTAGTTTACGACTTCGTGTCTCCTGTTCCATGAGAAGTAGGTGTTGAATTCATGACAGCGGTTGTTCGCCTGATAGTAAGCAGTATGTGTACCGAGTTTGGTTGCAGTCGGTCCGCTACTGGAGGAGGAGGTGCAGGAAGATGGCTCGCATGGTTTTCCAGTAATTCAAGAATATCATAGTTTATGATTTCGTGTCTCCTGTAGCGTGAGTGGTAGGTGTTTAATTCATGACAGCGGTTGTTCGCCTGATAGTAAGTAGTATGTGTATCGAGATTGCTTGCAGTCGGTCCACGACTTTAGGAGGAGGTGCAGGAAGATGGCTCGCATGGTTTTGCAGTAATTAAAGAATATCGTAGTTTACGACTTCGTGGCTCCTGTAGCGTGAGTGGTAGGTGTTTAATTCATGACAGCCGTTGTTCGCCTGATAGTAAGCAGTATGTGTACCGAGTTTGGTTGCAGTCGGTCCGCTACTTTAGGAGGAATGTGCAGGAAGATGGCTCGCATGGATTTGCAGTAATTCCAGAATTTCGTAGTTTACGATATCGTGTCTCCTGTAGCGTGAGTGGTATGTGTTTAACTCATGACAACGGTTGTTCGCCTGATTGTAAGAAGTGTGTGCACCGAGTTTGGTTGCAGTCGGTCCACTACTTTAGGAGGAGGTGCAGGAAGATTGCTCGCATGGTTTTGCAGTAATTCAAGAATATCGTAGTTTACGAATTCGTGTCTCCTGTAGAGTGAGTAGTAGGTGTTGAATTCATGACAGCGGTTGTTCGCCTGATAGTAAGCAGTATGTGTACCGAGTTTGGTTGCAGTCGGTCCACTACTGGAGGAGGAGGTGCAGGAAGATGGCTCGCATGGTTTTGCAGTAATTCAAGAATATCGTAGTTCACGACTTCGTGTCTCCTGTAGCGTGACTGGTAGGTGTTGAATTCATGACAGCGGTTGTTCGCCTGATAGTAAGCAGTATGTGTACCGAGTTTGGTTGCAGTCGGTCCACTACTGGAGGAGGAGGTGCAGGAAGATGGCTCGCATGATTTTGCAGTAATTCAAGAATATCGTAGATTACGACTTCGTGCCTCCTGTAGCGTAAGCGGTAGGTGTATAATTCATGACAGCGTTTGTTCGCCTGATAGTAAGCAGTATGTTTACCGAGTTTGGTTGCAGTCGGTCCACTACTTTAGGAGGAGGTGCAGGAAGATGGCCCGCATGGTTTTGCAGTAATTCAAGAATATCGTAGTTTACGAATTCGTCTCTCCTGTAGCGTGAGTGGTAGGTGTTTAATTCATGACAGCGGTTGTTCGCCTGATAGTAAGCAGTATGTGTACCGAGTTTGGTTGCAGTCGGTCCACTACTTTAGGAGGAGGTGCAGAAAGATTGCCCGCATGGTTTTGCAGTAGTTCAAGAATATCGTAGTTTACGACTTCGTGTCTCCTGTAGCGTAAGTGGTAGGTGTTTAATTCATGACAGCGGTTGTTCGTCTGATAGTAAGCAGTATGTGTACCGAGTTTGGTTGCAGTCGGTCCACTACTTTGGGAGGAGGTGCAGGTAGCTGGCTCGCATGGTTTTGCAGTAATTCAAGAATATCGTAGTTTACGACATCGTGTCTCCTGTAGCGTGAGTGGTAGGTGTTTAATTCATGACAGGGGTTGTTCGCCTGATAGTGAGCAGTATGCTTACCGAGTTTGGTTGCATTCGGTCCACTACTTTAGGAGGAGGTGCAGGAAGATGGCTCTCATGATTTTGCAGTAATTTATGAATATCGTAGTTTACGTATTCGTGTCTCCTGTAGCGTGAGTGGTAGGTGTTAAATTCATGACAGCGGTTGTTCGCCTGATAGTAAGCAGTATGTGTACCGAGTTTAGTTGCAGTCGGTCCACTACTGTTGGAGGAGATGCAGGAAGATGGCCCGCATGGTTTTGCAGTATTTAAAGAATATCGTAGTTTACGACATCGTGTCTCCTTTAGCGTGAGTGAGGGGTGTTTAATTCATAACAGCGGTTGTTCGCCTGATAGTAAGCAGTATGTGTACCGAGTTTGGTTGCAGTCGGTTCACTACTTTAGGAGGAGGTGCAGCAAGATGGCTCGCATGATTTTGCAGTAATTCAAGAATATCGTAGTTTACGACTTCGTGTCTCCTGTAGCGTGTGTGGTAGGCGTTTAATTCATGACAGCGGTTGTTCGCTTGATAGTAAGCAGTATGTGTACCGAGGTTGGTTGCAGTCGGTCCACTACTTTAGGAGGAGGTGCAGGAAGATGGCTCGCATCGTTTTGCAGTAATTCAAGAATATCGTAGTTTACGACTTCGTGTCTCCTGTAGCGTGAGTGGTAGGTGTTTAATTCATGACAGCGGTTGTTCGCCTGATAGTAAGCAGTATGTGTACCGAGTTTGGTTGCAGTCGGTCCACTACTTTAGGAGGAGGTGCAGGAAGATGGCTCGCATGGTTTTGCAGTAATTCAAGAATATCGTAGTTAACGACTTCGTGGCTCCTCTAGCGTGAGTGGTAGGTGTTTCATTGATTACAGCGGTTGTTCGCCTGATAGTAAGCAGTATGTGTACCGAGTTTGGTTGCAGTCGGCCCACTACATTAGGAGGAGGTGCAGGAAGATGGCTCGCATGGTTTTGGAGTAATTCAAGAATATCGTAGTTTACGACATCGTGTCTCCTGTAGCGTGAGTGGTAGGTGTTTAATTCATGACAGCGGTTGTTCGCCTGATAGTGAGCAGTATGCTTACCGAGTTTGGTTGCAGTCGGTCCACTACTTTAGGAGGAGGTGCAGGAAGATGGCTCGCATGATTTTGCAGTAATTTACGAATATCGTAGTTTACGAATTCGTGTCTCCTGTAGCGTGAGTGGTAGGTGTTAAATTCATGACAGCGGTTGTTCGCCTGATAGTAAGCAGTATGTGTACCGAGTTTAGTTGCAGTCGGTCCGCTACTGGAGGAGGAGGTGCAGGAAGATGTCTCGCATGGTTTTGCAGTAATTCGAGAAAATCGTAGTTTACGACTTCGTGTCTCCTGTATTGTGAGTGGTAGGATTTTAATTCATGACAGCGGTTGTTCGCCTTATAGTAAGCAGGACGTGTACCGCGTGTGGTTGCAGTCGGTCCACTACTTTAGGAGGAGGTGCAGGAAGATGGCTCGCATGGTGTTGCAGTAATTCAAGAATATCGTTGTTTACGACTTCGTGTCACCTGTATCGTGGGTGGGAGGTGTTTAATTCATGAAAGCGGTTGTTCGCCTGATAGTAAGCAGGATGTGTACCGAGTTTGGTTGCAGTCGGTCCACTACTGTAGCAGGAGGTGCAGGAAGATGGCCCGCAAGGTTTTGCAGTAATTCAAAAATATCGTAGTTTACGACATCGTGTCTCATGTAGCGTGAGTGAGGGGTGTTTAATTCATGACAGCGGTAGTTCGCCTGATAGGAAGCAGTATGTGTACCGAGTTTGGTTGCAGTCGGTCCACTACTTTAGGAGGAGGTGCAGAAAGATGGCTCGCATGGTTTTGCAGTAATTCAAGAATATCGTAGTTTACGACTTCGTGTCTCCTGTAGCGTAAGTGGTAGGTGTTAAATTCATGACAGCGGTTGTTTGCCTGATATAAGCAGTATGTGTACCGAGTTTGGTTGCAGTCGGTCCAATACTTTAGGAGGAGGTGCAGCAAGATGGCTCGCATCGTTTTGCAGTAATTCAAGAATATCGTAGTTTACGACATCGTGTCTCCTGTAGCGTGAGTGGTAGGTGTTTAATTCATGACAGCGGTTGTTCGCCTGATAGTGAGCAGTATGCTTACCAAGTTTGGTTGCAGTCGGTCCACTACTTTAGGAGGAGGTGCAGGAAGATGGCTCGCATGATATTGCAGTAATTTAAGAATATCGTAGTTTACGTATTCGTGTCTCCTGTAGCGTGAGTGGTAGGTGTTAAATTCATGACAGCGGTTGTTCGCCTGATAATAAGCAGTATGTGTACCGAGTTTAGTAGCAGTCGGTCCACTACTGGAGGTGAAGGTGCAGGAAGATGTCTCGCATGGTTTTGCAGTAATTCGAGAATATCGTAGTTTACGACTTCGTGTCTCCTGTATTGTGAGTGGTAGGTGTTGAATTCATGACAGCGGTTGTTCGCCTGATAGTAAGCAGTATGTGTACCGAGTTTGGTTGCAGTCGGTCCTCTACTGGAGGAGGAGGTGCAGGAAGATGGCTCGCATGGTTTTCCAGTAATTCAAGAATATCGTAGTTTATGATTTCGTGTCTCCTGTAGCGTGAGTGGTAGGTGTTTAATTCATGACAGCGGTTGTTCGCCTGATAGTAAGCAGTATGTGTATCGAGTTTGCTTGCAGTCGGTCCACGACTTTAGGAGGAGGTGCAGGAAGATGGCTCGCATGATTTTGCAGTTATTAAAGTATATCGTAGTTTACGACTTCGTGGCTCCTGTAGCGTGAGTGGTAGGTGTTTAATTCATGACAGCGGTTGTTCGCCTGATAGTAAGCAGTATGTGTACCGAGTTTGGTGCAGTCGGTCCACTACTTTAGGAGGAGGTGCAGGAAGATGGCTCGCATTGTTTTGCAGTAATTCAAAAACATCGTAGTTTACGACTTCGTGTCTCCTGTAGCGTGAGTGGTAGGTGATTAATTCATGACAGCGGTTGTTCGCCTGATAGTAAGCAGTATGTGTACCGATTTTTGTTGCAGTCGGTCCACTACTGTTGGAGGAGATGCAGGAAGATGGCCCGCATGTTTTTGCAGTAATTAAAGAATATCGTAGATTACGACATCGTGTCTCCTTTAGCGTGAGTGAGGGGTGTTTAATTCATAACAGCGGTTGTTCGCCTGATAGTAAGCAGTATGTGTACCGAGTTTGGTTGCAGTCGGTCCACTACTTGAGGAGGAGGTGCAGGATGATGGCTCGCATGGTTTTGCTGTACTTCAAGAATATCGTAGTTTACGACTTCGTGTGTCCTGTAGCGTGAGTGGTAGGTGTTTAATTCATGACAGCGCTTGTTCGCCTGATAGTAAGCAGAATGTGTACCGAGTTTGATTGCAGTCGGTCTATTACTTTAGGAGGAGGTGCAGGAAGATTGCTGGCATGGTTTTTCAGTAATTCAAGAATATCGTAGTTTACGACTTCGTGTCTCCTGTAGCGTGAGTGGTAGGTGTTTAATTGATTACAGCGGTTGTTCGAATGATAGTAAGCAGTATGTGTACCGAGTTTGGTTGCAGTCGGTCCACTACTTTAGGAGGAGGTGCAGGTAGCTGGCTCGCATGGTTTTGCAGTAATTCAAGAATATCGTAGTTTACGACTTCGTGTCTCCTGTAGCGTGAGTGGTAGGTGTTTAATTCATGACAGCGGTAGTTCGCCTGATAGTAAGCAGTATGTGTACCGAGTTTGGTTGCAGTCGGTCCACTACTGTTGGAGGAGATGCAGGAAGATGGCCCGCATGGTTTTGCAGCAATTAAAGAATATCGTAGTTTACGACATCGTGTCTCCTTTAGCGTGAGTGAGGGGTGTTTAATTCATAAAAGCGGTTGTTCGCCTTATAGTAAGCAGTATGTGTACCGAGTTTGGTTGCAGTCGGTCCACTACTTGAGGAGGTGGTGCAGGATGATGGCTCGCATGGTTTTGCTGTAATTCAAGTATATCGTAGTTTAAGACTTCGTGTCTCCTGTAGCGTGACTGGTAGGTGTTTAATTAATGACAGCGGTTGTTCGCCTGATAGTAAGCAGTATGTGTACCGAGTTTGGTTGCAGTAGGTCCAATACTTTAGGAGGAGGTGCAGGAAGAAGGCTCGCATGGTTTTGCAGTAATTCAAGAATATCGTAGTTTACGACTTCGTGTGTCCTGTAGCGTGAGTGGTAGGTGTTTAATTCATGACAGCGGTTGTTCGCCTTATAGAGAGCAGGACGTGTACCGCGTGTGGTTGCAGTCGGTCCACTACTTTAGGAGGAGGTGCAGGAAGATGGCTCGTATGGTTTTGCAGTAATTCAAGAATATCGTAGTTTACGACATCGTGTCTCCTGTACCATGAGAAGTAGGTGTTGAATTCATGACAGCGGTTGTTCGCCTGATAGTAAGCAGTATGTGTACCGAGTTTGGTTGCAGTCGGTCCTCTACTGGAGGAGGAGGTGCAGGAAGATAGCTCGCATGGTTTTCCAGTAATTCAAGAATATCGTAGTTTATGATTTCGTGTCTCCTGTAGCGTGAGTGGTAGGTGTTTAATTCATGACAGCGGTTGTTCGCCTGATAGTAAGCAGTATGTGAATCGAGTTTGCTTGCAGTCGGTCCACGACTTTAGGAGGAGGTGCAGGAAGATGGCTCGCATGGTTTTGCAGTAATTAAAGAATATCGTAGTTTACGACTTCGTGGCTCCTGTAGCGTGAGTGGTAGGTGTTTAATTCATGACAGCGTTTGTTCGCCTGATAGTAAGCAGTATGTGTACCGAGTTTGGTTGCAGTCGGTCCACTACTTTAGGAGGTGGTGCAGGAAGATGGCTCGCATTGTTTTGCAGAAATTCAAAAACATCGTAGTTTACGACTTCGTGTCTCCTGTAGCGTGAGTGGTAGGTGTTTAATTCATGACAGCGGTTGTTCGCCTGATAGTAAGCAATATGTGTACCGATTTAATTGCAGTCGGTCCACTACTGTTGGAGGAGATGCAGGAAGATGGCCCGCATGATTTTGCAGTAATTAAAGAATATCGTAGTTTACGACATCGTGTCTCCTTTAGCGTGAGTGAGGGGTGTTTAATTCATAACAGCGGTTGTTCGCCTGATAGTAAGCAGTATGTGTACCGAGTTTGGTTGCAGTCGGTCCACTACTTGAGGAGGAGGTGCAGGATGATGCCTCGCATGGTTTTGCTGTAATTCAAGAATATCGTAGTTTAAGACTTCGTGTCTCCTGTAGCGTGACTGGTAGGTGTTTAATTCATGACAGCGGTTGTTCGCCTGATAGTAAGCAGTATGTGTACCGAGTTTGATTGCAGTCGGTCAATTACTTTAGGAGGAGGTGCAGGAAGATTGCTGGCATGGTTTTTCAGTAATTCAAGAATATCGTAGTTTACGACTTCGTGTCTCCTGTAGCGTGAGTGGTAGGTGTTTAATTGATTACAGCGGTTGTTCGCCTGATAGTAAGCAGTATGTGTACCGAGTTTGGTTGCAGTCGGTCCACTACTTTAGGAGGAGGTGCAGGTAGCTGGCTCGCATGGTTTTGCAGTAATTCAAGAATATCGTAGTTTACGACTTCGTGTCTCCTGTAGCGTGAGTGGTAGGTGTTTAATTCATGACAGCGGTAGTTCGCCTGATAGTAAGCAGTATGTGTACCGAGTTTGGTTGCAGTCGGTCCATTACTTTACGAGGAGGTACAGGAAGATGGCTCGCATGGTGTTGCAGTAATTCAAGAATATCGTAGTTTACGACTTCGTGTCTCCTGTAGCGTGAGTGGTAGGTGTTTAATTCATAACAGCGGTTGTTCGCCTGATATAAGCAGTATGTGTACCGAGTTTGGTTGCAGTCGGTCCAATACTTTAGGAGGAGGTGCAGCAAGATGGCTCGCATCGTTTTGCAGTAATTCAAGAATATCGTAGTTTACGACATCGTGTCTCCTGTAGCGTGAGTGGTAGGTGTTTAATTCATGACAGCGGTTGTTCGCCTGATAGTGAGCAGTATGCTTACCAAGGTTGGTTGCAGTCGGTCCACTACTTTAGGAGGAGGTGCAGGAAGATGGCTCGCATGATATTGCAGTAATTTAAGAATATCGTAGTTTACGTATTCGTGTCTCCGGTAGCGTGAGTGGTAGGTGTTAAATTCATGACAGCGGTTGTTCGCCTGATAATAAGCAGTATGTGTACCGAGTTTAGTAGCAGTCGGTCCACTACTGGAGGTGAAGGTGCAGGAAGATGTCTCGCATGGTTTTGCAGTAATTCGAGAATATCGTAGTTTACGACTTCGTGTCTCCTGTATTGTGAGTGGTAGGTGTTGAATTCATGACAGCGGTTGTTCGCCTGATAGTAAGCAGTATGTGTACCGAGTTTGGTTGCAGTCGGTCCTCTACTGGAGGAGGAGGTGCAGGAAGATGGCTCGCATGGTTTTCCAGTAATTCAAGAATATCGTAGTTTATGATTTCGTGTCTCCTGTAGCGTGAGTGGTAGGTGTTTAATTCATGACAGCGGTTGTTCGCCTGATAGTAAGCAGTATGTGTATCGAGTTTGCTTGCAGTCGGTCCACGACTTTAGGAGGAGGTGCAGGAAGATGGCTCGCATGATTTTGCAGTTATTAAAGTATATCGTAGTTTACGACTTCGTGGCTCCTGTAGCGTGAGTGGTAGGTGTTTAATTCATGACAGCGGTTGTTCGCCTGATAGTAAGCAGTATGTGTACCGAGTTTGGTGCAGTCGGTCCACTACTTTAGGAGGAGGTGCAGGAAGATGGCTCGCATTGTTTTGCAGTAATTCAAAAACATCGTAGTTTACGACTTCGTGTCTCCTGTAGCGTGAGTGGTAGGTGATTAATTCATGACAGCGGTTGTTCGCCTGATAGTAAGCAGTATGTGTACCGATTTTTGTTGCAGTCGGTCCACTACTGTTGGAGGAGATGCAGGAAGATGGCCCGCATGTTTTTGCAGTAATTAAAGAATATCGTAGATTACGACATCGTGTCTCCTTTAGCGTGAGTGAGGGGTGTTTAATTCATAACAGCGGTTGTTCGCCTGATAGTAAGCAGTATGTGTACCGAGTTTGGTTGCAGTCGGTCCACTACTTGAGGAGGAGGTGCAGGATGATGGCTCGCATGGTTTTGCTGTAATTCAAGAATATCGTAGTTTACGACTTCGTGTGTCCTGTAGCGTGAGTGGTAGGTGTTTAATTCATGACAGCGCTTGTTCGCCTGATAGTAAGCAGAATGTGTACCGAGTTTGATTGCAGTCGGTCTATTACTTTAGGAGGAGGTGCAGGAAGATTGCTGGCATGGTTTTTCAGTAATTCAAGAATATCGTAGTTTACGACTTCGTGTCTCCTGTAGCGTGAGTGGTAGGTGTTTAATTGATTACAGCGGTTGTTCGAATGATAGTAAGCAGTATGTGTACCGAGTTTGGTTGCAGTCGGTCCACTACTTTAGGAGGAGGTGCAGGTAGCTGGCTCGCATGGTTTTGCAGTAATTCAAGAATATCGTAGTTTACGACTTCGTGTCTCCTGTAGCGTGAGTGGTAGGTGTTTAATTCATGACAGCGGTAGTTCGCCTGATAGTAAGCAGTATGTGTACCGAGTTTGGTTGCAGTCGGTCCACTACTGTTGGAGGAGATGCAGGAAGATGGCCCGCATGGTTTTGCAGCAATTAAAGAATATCGTAGTTTACGACATCGTGTCTCCTTTAGCGTGAGTGAGGGGTGTTTAATTCATAAAAGCGGTTGTTCGCCTTATAGTAAGCAGTATGTGTACCGAGTTTGGTTGCAGTCGGTCCACTACTTGAGGAGGTGGTGCAGGATGATGGCTCGCATGGTTTTGCTGTAATTCAAGTATATCGTAGTTTAAGACTTCGTGTCTCCTGTAGCGTGACTGGTAGGTGTTTAATTAATGACAGCGGTTGTTCGCCTGATAGTAAGCAGTATGTGTACCGAGTTTGGTTGCAGTAGGTCCAATACTTTAGGAGGAGGTGCAGGAAGATGGCTCGCATGGTTTTGCAGTAATTCAAGAATATCGTAGTTTACGACTTCGTGTGTCCTGTAGCGTGAGTGGTAGGTGTTTAATTCATGACAGCGGTTGTTCGCCTTATAGAGAGCAGGACGTGTACCGCGTGTGGTTGCAGTCGGTCCACTACTTTAGGAGGAGGTGCAGGAAGATGGCTCGTATGGTTTTGCAGTAATTCAAGAATATCGTAGTTTACGACATCGTGTCTCCTGTACCATGAGAAGTAGGTGTTGAATTCATGACAGCGGTTGTTCGCCTGATAGTAAGCAGTATGTGTACCGAGTTTGGTTGCAGTCGGTCCTCTACTGGAGGAGGAGGTGCAGGAAGATAGCTCGCATGGTTTTCCAGTAATTCAAGAATATCGTAGTTTATGATTTCGTGTCTCCTGTAGCGTGAGTGGTAGGTGTTTAATTCATGACAGCGGTTGTTCGCCTGATAGTAAGCAGTATGTGAATCGAGTTTGCTTGCAGTCGGTCCACGACTTTAGGAGGAGGTGCAGGAAGATGGCTCGCATGGTTTTGCAGTAATTAAAGAATATCGTAGTTTACGACTTCGTGGCTCCTGTAGCGTGAGTGGTAGGTGTTTAATTCATGACAGCGTTTGTTCGCCTGATAGTAAGCAGTATGTGTACCGAGTTTGGTTGCAGTCGGTCCACTACTTTAGGAGGTGGTGCAGGAAGATGGCTCGCATTGTTTTGCAGAAATTCAAAAACATCGTAGTTTACGACTTCGTGTCTCCTGTAGCGTGAGTGGTAGGTGTTTAATTCATGACAGCGGTTGTTCGCCTGATAGTAAGCAATATGTGTACCGATTTAATTGCAGTCGGTCCACTACTGTTGGAGGAGATGCAGGAAGATGGCCCGCATGATTTTGCAGTAATTAAAGAATATCGTAGTTTACGACATCGTGTCTCCTTTAGCGTGAGTGAGGGGTGTTTAATTCATAACAGCGGTTGTTCGCCTGATAGTAAGCAGTATGTGTACCGAGTTTGGTTGCAGTCGGTCCACTACTTGAGGAGGAGGTGCAGGATGATGCCTCGCATGGTTTTGCTGTAATTCAAGAATATCGTAGTTTAAGACTTCGTGTCTCCTGTAGCGTGACTGGTAGGTGTTTAATTCATGACAGCGGTTGTTCGCCTGATAGTAAGCAGTATGTGTACCGAGTTTGATTGCAGTCGGTCAATTACTTTAGGAGGAGGTGCAGGAAGATTGCTGGCATGGTTTTTCAGTAATTCAAGAATATCGTAGTTTACGACTTCGTGTCTCCTGTAGCGTGAGTGGTAGGTGTTTAATTGATTACAGCGGTTGTTCGCCTGATAGTAAGCAGTATGTGTACCGAGTTTGGTTGCAGTCGGTCCACTACTTTAGGAGGAGGTGCAGGTAGCTGGCTCGCATGGTTTTGCAGTAATTCAAGAATATCGTAGTTTACGACTTCGTGTCTCCTGTAGCGTGAGTGGTAGGTGTTTAATTCATGACAGCGGTAGTTCGCCTGATAGTAAGCAGTATGTGTACCGAGTTTGGTTGCAGTCGGTCCATTACTTTACGAGGAGGTACAGGAAGATGGCTCGCATGGTGTTGCAGTAATTCAAGAATATCGTAGTTTACGACTTCGTGTCTCCTGTAGCGTGAGTGGTAGGTGTTTAATTCATAACAGCGGTTGTTCGCCTGATAGTAAGCAGTATGTGTACCGAGTTTGGTTGCAGTCGGTCCTTTACTGGAGGAGGAGGTGCAGGATGATGGCTCGCATGGTTTTGCAGTAATTCAAGAATATCGTAGTTTACGACTTCGTGTCTCCTGTTGCGTGAGTGGTAGGTGGTTAATTCATGACAGCGGTTGTTCGCCTGATAGTAAGCAGTATGTGTACCGATTTTTGTTGCAGTCGGTCCACTACTGTTGGAGGAGATGCAGGAAGATGGCCCGCATGGTTTTGCAGTAATTAAAGAATATCGTAGTTTACGACATCGTGTCTCCTTTAGCGTGAGTGAGGGGTGTTTAATTCATAACAGCGGTTGTTCGCCTGATAGTAAGCAGTATGTGTACCGAGTTTGGTTGCAGTCGGTCCACTACTTGAGGAGGAGGAGCAGGATGATGGCTCGCATGGTTTGGCTGTAATTCAAGAATATCGTAGTTTAAGACTTCGTGTCTCCTGTAGCGTGACTGGTAGGTGTTTAATTCATGACAGCGGTTGTTCGCCTGATAGTAAGCAGTATGTGTACCGAGTTTGGTTGCAGTCGGTCCAATACTTCAGGAGGAGGTGCAGGAAGATGGCTCGCATGGTTTTGCAGTAATTCAAGAATATCGTAGTTTACGACTTCGTGTGTCCTGTAGCGTGAGTGGTAGGTGTTTAATTCATGACAGCGCTTGTTCGCCTGATAGTAAGCAGTATGTGTACCGAGTTTGATTGCAGTCGGTCTATTACTTTAGGAGGAGGTGCAGGAAGATTGCTGGCATGGTTTTTCAGTAATTCAAGAATATCGTAGTTTACGACTTCGTGTCTCCTGTAGCGTGAGTGGTAGGTGATTGATTGATTACAGCGGTTGTTCGCCTGATAGTAAGCAGTATGTGTACCGAGTTTGGTTGCAGTCGGTCCACTACTTTAGGAGGAGGTGCAGGTAGCTGGCTCGCATTGTTTTGCAGTAATTCAAGAATATCGTAGTTTACGACTTCGTGTCTCCTGTAGCGTTAGTGGTAGGTGTTTAATTCCTGACAGCGGTAGTTCGCCTGATAGTAAGCAGTATGTGTACCGAGTTTGGTTGCAGTCGGTCCACTACTTTAGGAGGAGGTGCAGGAAGATGGCTCGCATAGTGTTGCAATTATTTCTAGAATATCGTAGTTTACGACTTCGTGTCTCCTGTAGCGTGAGTGGTAGGTGTTTAATTCATAACAGCGGTTGTTCGCCTGATAGTAAGCAGTATGTGTACCGATTTTTGTTGCAGTCGGTCCACTACTGTTGGTGGAGATGCAGGAAGATGGCCCGCATGGTTTTGCAGCAATTAAAGAATATCGTAGTTTACGACATCGTGTCTCCTTTAGCGTGAGTGAGGGGTGTTTAATTCATAACAGCGATTGTTCGCCTGATAGTAAGCAGTATGTGTACCGAGTTTGGTTGCAGTCGGTCCACTACTTGAGGAGGTGGTGCAGGATGATGGCTCGCATGGTTTTGCTGTAATTCAAGGATATCGTAGTTTAAGACTTCGTGTCTCCTGTAGCGTGACTGGTAGGTGTTTAATTAATGACAGCGGTTGTTCGCCTGATAGTAAGCAGTATGTGTACCGAGTTTGGTTGCAGTAGGTCCAATACTTTAGGAGGAGGTGCAGGAAGATGGCTCGCATGGTTTTGCAGTAACTCAAGAATATCGTAGTTTACGACTTCGTGTGTCCTGTAGCGTGAGTGGTAGGTGTTTAATTCATGACAGCGGTTGTTCGCCTTATAGAGAGCAGGACGTGTACCGCGTGTGGTTGCAGTCGGTCCACTACTTTAGGAGGAGGTGCAGGAAGATGGCTCGTATGGTTTTGTAGTAATTCAAGAATATCGTAGTTTACGACTTCGTGTCTCCTGTACCATGAGAAGTAGGTGTTGAATTCATGACAGCGGTTGTTCGCCTGATAGTAAGCAGTATGTGTACCGAGTTTGGTTGCAGTCGGTCCTCTACTGGAGGAGGAGGTGCAGGAAGATAGCTCGCATGGTTTTCCAGTAATTCAAGAATATCGTAGTTTATGATTTCGTGTCTCCTGTAGCGTGAGTGGTAGGTGTTTAATTCATGACAGCGGTTGTTCGCCTGATAGTAAGCAGTATGTGAATCGAGTTTGCTTGCAGTCGGTCCACGACTTTAGGAGGAGGTGCAGGAAGATGGCTCGCATGGTTTTGCAGTAATTAAAGAATATCGTAGTTTACGACTTCGTGGCTCCTGTAGCGTGAGTGGTAGGTGTTTAATTCATGACAGCGGTTGTTCGCCTGATAGTAAGCAGTATGTGTACCGAGTTTGGTTGCAGTCGGTCCACTACTTTAGGAGGTGGTGCAGGAAGATGGCTCGCATTGTTTTGCAGTAATTCAAAAACATCGTAGTTTACGACTTCGTGTCTCCTGTAGCGTGAGTGGTAGGTGTTTAATTCATGACAGCGGTTGTTCGCCTGATAGTAAGCAATATGTGTACCGATTTTTGTTGCAGTCGGTCCACTACTGATGGAGGAGATGCAGGAAGATGGCCCGCATGATTTTGCAGTAATTAAAGAATATCGTAGTTTACGACATCGTGTCTCCTTTAGCGTGAGTGAGGGGTGTTTAATTCATAACAGCGGTTGTTCGCCTGATAGTAAGCAGTATGTGTACCGAGTTTGGTTGCAGTCGGTCCACTACTTGAGGAGGAGGTGCAGGATGATGCCTCGCATGGTTTTGCTGTAATTCAAGAATATCGTAGTTTAAGACTTCGTGTCTCCTGTAGTGTGACTGGTAGGTGTTTAATTCATGACAGCGGTTGTTCGCCTGATAGTAAGCAGTATGTGTACCGAGTTTGATTGCAGTCGGTCTATTACTTTAGGAGGAGGTGCAGGAAGATTGCTGGCATGGTTTTTCAGTAATTCAAGAATATCGTAGTTTACGACTTCGTGTCTCCTGTAGCGTGAGTGGTAGGTGTTTAATTGATTACAGCGGTTGTTCGCCTGATAGTAAGCAGTATGTGTACCGAGTTTGGTTGCAGTCGGTCCACTACTTTAGGAGGAGGTGCAGGTAGCTGGCTCGCATGGTTTTGCAGTAATTCAAGAATATCGTAGTTTACGACTTCGTGTCTCCTGTAGCGTGAGTGGTAGGTGTTTAATTCATGACAGCGGTAGTTCGCCTGATAATAAGCAGTATGTGTACCGAGTTTGGGTGCAGTCGGTCCATTACTTTACGAGGAGGTACAGGAAGATGGCTCGCATGGTGTTGCAGTAATTCAAGAGTATCGTAGTTTACGACTTCGTGTCTCCTGTAGCGTGAGTGGTAGGTGTTTAATTCATAACAGCGGTTGTTCGCCTGATAGTAAGCAGTATGTGTACCGAGTTTGGTTGCAGTCGGTCCATTACTGGAGGAGGAGGTGCAGGATGATGGCTCGCATGGTTTTGCAGTAATTCAAGAATATCGTAGTTTACGACTTCGTGTCTCCTGTTGCGTGAGTGGTAGGTGTTTAATTCATGACAGCGGTTGTTCGCCTGATAGTAAGCAGTATGTGTACCGATTTTTGTTGCAGTCGGTCCACTACTGTTGGAGGAGATGCAGGAAGATGGCCCGCATGGTTTTGCAGTAATTAAAGAATATCGTAGTTTACGACATCGTGTCTCCTTTAGCGTGAGTGAGGGGTGTTTAATTCATAACAGCGGTTGTTCGCCTGATAGTAAGCAGTATGTGTACCGAGTTTGGTTGCAGTCGGTCCACTACTTGAGGAGGAGGAGCAGGATGATGGCTCGCATGGTTTGGCTGTAATTTAAGAATATCGTAGTTTAAGACTTCGTGTCTCCTGTAGCGTGACTGGTAGGTGTTTAATTCATGACAGCGGTTGTTCGCCTGATAGTAAGCAGTATGTGTACCGAGTTTGGTTGCAGTCGGTCCAATACTTTAGGAGGAGGTGCAGGAAGATGGCTCGCATGGTTTTGCAGTAATTCAAGAATATCGTAGTTTACGACTTCGTGTGTCCTGTAGCGTGAGTGGTAGGTGTTTAATTCATGACAGCGCTTGTTCGCCTGATAGTAAGCAGTATGTGTACCGAGTTTGATTGCAGTCGGTCTATTACTTTAGGAGGAGGTGCAGGAAGATTGCTGGCATGGTTTTTCAGTAATTCAAGAATATCGTAGTTTACGACTTCGTGTCTCCTGTAGCGTGAGTGGTAGGTGATTAATTGATTACAGCAGTTGTTCGCCTGATAGTAAGCAGTATGTGTACCGAGTTTGGTTGCAGTCGGTCCACTACTTTAGGAGGAGGTGCAGGTAGCTGGCTCGCATTGTTTTGCAGTAATTCAAGAATATCGTAGTTTACGACTTCGTGTCTCCTGTAGCGTAAGTGGTAGGTGTTTTTTAATCCTGACAGCGGTAGTTCGCCTGATAGTAAGCAGTATGTGTACCGAGTTTGGTTGCAGTCGGTCCACTACTTTAGGAGGAGGTACAGGAAGATGGCTCGCATAGTGTTGCAATTATTTCTAGAATATCGTAGTTTACGACTTCGTGTCTCCTGTAGCGTGAGTGGTAGGTGTTTAATTCATAACAGCGGTTGTTCGCCTGATAGTAAGCAGTATGTGTACCGATTTTTGTTGCAGTCGGTCCACTACTGTTGGAGGAGATGCAGGAAGATGGCCCGCATGGTTTTGCAGTAATTAAAGAATATCGTAGTTTACGACATCGTGTCTCCTTTAGCGTGAGTGAGGGGTGTTTAATTCATAACAGCGGTTGTTCGCCTGATAGTAAGCAGTATGTGTACCGAGTTTGGTTGCAGTCGGTCCACTACTTTAGGAGGAGGTGCAGGAAGATGGCTCGCATTGTTTTGCAGTAATTCAAAAACATCGTAGTTTACGATTTCGTGTCTCCTATAGCGTGAGTGATAGGTGTTTAATTCATGACAGCGGTTGTTCGCCTGATAGTAAGCAGTATGTGTACCGAATTTTTTTGCAGTCGGTCCACTACTGTTGGAGGAGATGCAGGAAGATGGCCCGCATGGTTTTGCAGTAATTAAAGAATATCGTAGTTTACGACATCGTGTCTCCTTTAGCGTGAGTGAGGGGTGTTTAATTCATAACAGCGGTTGTTCGCCTGATAGTAAGAAGTATGTGTACCGAGTTTGGTTGCAGTCGGTCCACTACTTGAGGAGGAGGTGCAGGATGATGTCTCGCATGGTTTTGCTGTAATTCAAGAATATCGTAGTTTAAGACTTCGTGTCTCCTGTAGCGTGACTGGTAGGTTTTTAATTCATGACAGCGGTTGTTCGCCTGATAGTAAGCAGTATATGTACCGAGTTTGGTTGCAGTCGGTCCAATACTTTAGGAGGAGGTGCAGGAAGATGGCTCGCATGGTTTTGCAGTAATTCAAGAATATCGTAGTTTACGACTTCGTGTGTCCTGTAGCGTGAGTGGTAGGTGTTTAATTCATGACAGCGCATGTTCGCCTGATAGTAAGCAGTATGTGTACCGAGTTTGATTGCAGTCGGTCTATTACTTTAGGAGGAGGTGCAGGAAGATTGCTGGCATGGTTTTTCAGTAATTCAAGAATATCGTAGTTTACGACTTCGTGTCTCCTGTAGCGTGAGTGGTAGGTGTTTAATTGATTACAGCGGTTGTTCGCCTGATAGTAAGCAGTATGTGTACCGAGTTTGGTTGCAGTCGGTCCACTACTTTAGGAGGAGGTGCAGGTAGCTGGCTCGCATGGTTTTGCAGTAATTCAAGAATATCGTAGTTTACGACTTCGTGTCTCCTGCAGCGTGAGTGGTAGGTGTTTAATTCATGACAGCGGTAGTTCGCCTGATAGTAAGCAGTATGTGTACCGAGTTTGGTTGCAGTCGGTCCATTACTTTAGGAGGAGGTACAGGAAGATGGCTCGCATGGTGTTGCAGTAATTCAAGAATATCGTAGTTTACGACTTCGTGTCTCCTGTAGCGTTAGTGGTAGGTGTTTAATTCATAACAGCAGTTGTTCGCCTGATAGTAAGCAGTATGTGTACCGAGTATGGTTGCAGTCGGTCCATTACTGGAGGAGGTGGTGCAGGATGATGGCTCGCATGGTTTTGCAGTAATTCAAGAATATCGTAGTTTACGACTTCGTGTCTCCTGCAGCGTGAGTGGGAGGTGTTTAATTCATGACTGCGGTTGTTCGCCTGATAGTAAGCAGTATGTGTACCGATTTTTGTTGCAGTCGGTCCACTACTGTTGGAGGAGATGCAGGAAGATGGCCCGCATGGTTTTGCAGTAATTAAAGAATATCGTAGTTTACGACATCGTGTCTCCTTTAGCGTGAGTGAGGGGTGTTTAATTCATAACAGCGGTTGTTCGCCTGATAGTAAGCAGTATGTGTACCGAGTTTGGTTGCAGTCGGTCCACTACTTGAGGAGGAGGTGCAGGATGATGGCTCGCATGGTTTTGCTGTAATTCAAGAATATCGTAGTTTAAGACTTCGTGTCTCCTGTAGCGTGACTGGTAGGTGTTTAATTCATGACAGCGGTTGTTCGCCTGATAGTAAGCAGTATGTGTACCGAGTTTGGTTGCAGTCGGTCCAATACTTTAGGAGGAGGTGCAGGAAGATCGCTCGCATGGTTTTGCAGTAATTCTAGAATAACGTAGTTTACGACTTCGTGTGTCCTGTAGCGTGAGTGGTAGGTGTTTAATTCATGACAGCGGTTGTTCGCCTTATAGTAAGCAGGACGTGGACCGCGTGTGGTTGCAGTCGGTCCACTACTTTAGGAGGAGGCGCAGGAAGATGGCTCGCATGGTTTTGCAGTAATTCAAGAATATCGTAGTTTACGACTTCGTGTCTCCTGTACCATGAGAAGTAGGTGTTGAATTCATGACAGTGGTTGTTCGCCTGATAGTAAGCAGTATGTGAACCGAGTTTGGTTGCAGTCGGTCCTCTACTGGAGGAGGAGGTGCAGGAAGATGGCTCGCATGGTTTTCCAGTAATTCAAGAATATCGTAGTTTATGATTTCGTGTCTCCTGTAGCGTGAGTGGTAGGTGTTTAATTCATGACAGCGGTTGTTCGCCTGATAGTAAGCAGTATGTGTATCGAGTTTGCTTGCAGTCGGTCCACGACTTTAGGAGGAGGTGCAGGAAGATGGCTCGCATGGTTTTGCAGTAATTAAAGAATATCGTACTTTACGACTTCGTGGCTCCTGTAGCGTGAGTGGTAGGTGTTTAATTCATGACAGCGGTTGTTCGCCTGATAGTAAGCAGTATGTGTACCGAGTTTGGTTGCAGTCGGTCCACTACTTTAGGAGGAGGTGCAGGAAGATGGCTCGCATTGTTTTGCAGTAATTCAAAAACATCGTAGTTTACGACTTCGTGTCTCCTGTAGCGTGAGTGGTAGGTGTTTAATTCATGACAGCGGTTGTTCGCCTGATAGTAAGCAGTATGTGTACCGATTTTTGTTGCAGTCGGTCCACTACTGTTGGAGGAGATGCAGGAAGATGGCCCGCATGGTTTTGCCGTAATTAAAGAATATCGTAGTTTACGACATCGTGTCTCCTTTAGCGTGAGTGAGGGGTGTTTAATTCATAACAGCGGTTGTTCGCCTGATAGTAAGCAGTATGTGTACCGAGTTTGGTTGCAGTCGGTCCACTACTTGAGGAGGAGGTGCAGGATGATGGCTCGCATGGTTTTGCTGTAATTCAAGAATATCGTAGTTTAAGACTTCGTGTCTCCTGTAGCGTGACTGGTAGGTGTTTAATTCATGACAGCGGTTGTTCGCCTGATAGTAAGCAGTATGTGTACCGAGTTTGGTTGCAGTCGGTCCAATACTTTAGGAGGAGGTGCAGGAAGATGTCTCGCATGGTTTTGCAGTAATTCAAGAATATCGTAGTTTACGTCTTCGTGTCTCCTGTAGCGTGAGTGGTAGGTGTTTAATTCATGAGAGCGGTAGTTCGCCTGATAGTAAGCAGTATGTGTACCGAGTTTGGTTGCAGTCGGTCCAATACTTTAGGAGGAGGTACAGGAAGATGGCTCGCATGGTGTTGCAGTAATTCAAGAATATCGTAGTTTACGACTTCGTGTCTCCTGTAGCGTGAGTGGTGGGTGTTTAATTCATAACAGCGGATGTTCGCCTGATAGTAAGCAGTATGTGTACCGAGTTTGGTTGCAGTCGGTCCATTACTGGAGGAGGAGGTGCAGGATGATGGCTCGCATGATTTTGCAGTAATTCAAGAATATCGTAGTTTACGACTTCGTGTCTCCTGTAGCGTGAGTGGTAGGTGTTTAATTCATGACAGCGGTTGTTCGCCTGATAGTAAGCAGTATGTGTACCGAGTTTGGTTGCAGTCGGTCCATTACTTTAGGAGGAGGTGCAGGTAGCTGGCTCGCATTGTTTTGCAGTAATTCAAGAATATCGTAGTTTACGACTTCGTGTCTCCTGTAGCGTGAGTGGTAGGTGTTTTTTAATCCTGACAGCAGTAGTTCGCCTGATAGTAAGCAGTATGTGTACCGAGTTTGGTTGCAGTCGGTCCACTACTTTAGGAGGAGGTACAGGAAGATGGCTCGCATAGTGTTGCAATTATTTCTAGAATATCGTAGTTTACGACTTCGTGTCTCCTGTAGCGTGAGTGGTAGGTGTTTAATTCATAACAGCGGTTGTTCGCCTGATAGTAAGCAGTATGTGTACCGATTTTTGTTGCAGTCGGTCCACTACTGTTGGAGGAGATGCAGGAAGATGGCCCGCATGGTTTTGCAGTAATTAAAGAATATCGTAGTTTACGACATCGTGTCTCCTTTAGCGTGAGTGAGGGGTGTTTAATTCATAACAGCGGTTGTTCGCCTGATAGTAAGCAGTATGTGTACCAAGTTTGGTTGCAGTCGGTCCACTACTTTAGGAGGAGGTGCAGGAAGATGGCTCGCATTGTTTTGCAGTAATTCAAAAACATCGTAGTTTACGACTTCGTGTCTCCTGTAGCGTGAGTGGTAGGTGTTTAATTCATGACAGCGGTTGTTCGCCTGATAGTAAGCAGTATGTGTACCGAGTTTGGTTGCAGTCGGTCCACTACTTTAGGAGGAGGTGCAGGAAGATGGCTCGCATTGTTTTGCAGTAATTCAAAAACATCGTAGTTTACGACTTCGTGTCTCCTGTAGCGTGAGTGGTAGGTGTTTAATTCATGACAGCGGTTGTTCGCCTGATAGTAAGCAGTATGTGTACCGATTTTTGTTGCAGTCGGTCCACTACTGTTGGAGGAGGTGCAGGATGATGGCTCGCATGGTTTTGCTGTAATTCAAGAATATCGTAGTTTAAGACTTCGTGTCTCCTGTAGCGTGACTGGTAGGTTTTTAATTCATGACAGCGGTTGTTCGCCTGATAGTAAGCAGTATGTGTACCGAGTTTGGTTGCAGTCGGTCCAATACTTTAGGAGGAGGTGCAGGAAGATGGCTCGCATGGTTTTGCAGTAATTCAAGAATATCGTAGTTTACGACTTCGTGTGTCGTGTAGCGTGAGTGGTAGGTGTTTAATTCATGACAGCGCATGTTCGCCTGATAGTAAGCAGTATGTGTACCGAGTTTGATTGCAGTCGGTCTATTACTTTAGGAGGAGGTGCTGGAAGATTGCTGGCATGGTTTTTCAGTAATTCAAGAATATCGAAGTTTACGACTTCGTGTCTCCTGTAGCGTGAGTGGTAGGTGTTTAATTGATTACAGCGGTTGTTCGCCTGATAGTAAGCAGTATGTGTACCGAGTTTGGTTGCAGTCGGTCCACTACTTTAGGAGGAGGTGCAGGTAGCTGGCTCGCATGGTTTTGCAGTAATTCAAGAATATCGTAGTTTACGACTTCGTGTCTCCTGCAGCGTGAGTGGTAGGTGTTTAATTCATGACAGCGGTAGTTCGCCTGATAGTAAGCAGTATGTGTACCGAGTTTGGTTGCAGTCGGTCCATTACTTTAGGAGGAGGTACAGGAAGATGGCTCGCATGGTGTTGCAGTAATTCAAGAATATCGTAGTTTACGACTTCGTGTCTCCTGCAGCGTGAGTGGTAGGTGTTTAATTCATGACAGCGGTTGTTCGCCTGATAGTAAGCAGTATGTGTACCGATTTTTGTTGCAGTCGGTCCACTACTGTTGGAGGAGATGCAGGAAGATGGCCCGCATGGTTTTGCAGTAATTAAAGAATATCGTAGTTTACGACATCGTGTCTCCTTTAGCGTGAGTGAGGGGTGTTTAATTCATAACAGCGGTTGTTCGCCTGATAGTAAGCAGTATGTGTACCGAGTTTGGTTGCCGTCGGTCCACTACTTGAGGAGGAGGTGCAGGATGATGGCTCGCATGGGTTTGCTGTAATTCAAGAATATCGTAGTTTAAGACTTCGTGTCTCCTGTAGCGTGACTGGTAGGTGTTTAATTCATGACAGCGGTTGTTCGCCTGATAGTAAGCAGTATGTGTACCGAGTTTGGTTGCAGTCGGTCCAATACTTTAGGAGGAGGTGCAGGAAGATGGCTCGCATGGTTTTGCAGTAATTCTATAATAACGTAGTTTACGACTTCGTGTGTCCTGTAGCGTGAGTGGTAGGTGTTTAATTCATGACAGCGGTTGTTCGCCTTATAGTAAGCAGGACGTGGACCGCGTGTGGTTGCAGTCGGTCCACTACTTTAGGAGGAGGTGCAGGAAGATGGCTCGCATGGTTTTGCAGTAATTCAAGAATATCGTAGTTTACGACTTCGTGTCTCCTGTACCATGAGAAGTAGGTGTTGAATTCATGACAGTGGTTGTTCGCCTGATAGTAAGCAGTATGTGAACCGAGTTTGGTTGCAGTCGGTCCTCTACTGGAGGAGGAGGTGCAGGAAGATGGCTCGCATGGTTTTCCAGTAATTCAAGAATATCGTAGTTTATGATTTCGTGTCTCCTGTAGCGTGAGTGGTAGGTGTTTAATTCATGACAGCGGTTGTTCGCCTGATAGTAAGCAGTATGTGTATCGAGTTTGCTTGCAGTCGGTCCACGACTTTAGGAGGAGGTGCAGGAAGATGGCTCGCATGGTTTTGCAGTAATTAAAGAATATCGTACTTTACGACTTCGTGGCTCCTGTAGCGTGAGTGGTAGGTGTTTAATTCATGACAGCGGTTGTTCGCCTGATAGTAAGCAGTATGTGTACCGAGTTTGGTTGCAGTCGGTCCACTACTTTAGGAGGAGGTGCAGGAAGATGGCTCGCATTGTTTTGCAGTAATTCAAAAACATCGTAGTTTACGACTTCGTGTCTCCTGTAGCGTGAGTGGTAGGTGTTTAATTCATGACAGCGGTTGTTCGCCTGATAGTAAGCAGTATGTGTACCGATTTTTGTTGCAGTCGGTTCACTACTGTTGGAGGAGATGCAGGAAGATGGCCCGCATGGTTTTGCCGTAATTAAAGAAAATCGTAGTTTACGACATCGTGTCTCCTTTAGCGTGAGTGAGGGGTGTTTAATTCATAACAGCGGTTGTTCGCCTGATAGTAAGCAGTATGTGTACCGAGTTTGGTTGCAGTCGGTCCACTACTTGAGGAGGAGGTGCAGGATGATGGCTCGCATGGTTTTGCTGTAATTCAAGAATATCGTAGTTTAAGACTTCGTGTCTCCTCTAGCGTGACTGGTAGGTGTTTAATTCATGACAGCGGTTGTTCGCCTGATAGTAAGCAGTATGTGTACCGAGTTTGGTTGCAGTCGGTCCAATACTTTAGGAGGAGGTGCAGGAAGATGGCTCGCATGGTTTTGCAGTAATTCAAGAATATCGTAGTTTACGTCTTCGTGTCTCCTGTAGCGTGAGTGGTAGGTGTTTAATTCATGAGAGCGGTAGTTCGCCTGATAGTAAGCAGTATGTGTACCGAGTTTGGTTGCAGTCGGTCCACTACTTTAGGAGGAGGTACAGGTAGATGGCTCGCATGGTGTTGCAGTAATTCAAGAATATCGTAGTTTACGACTTCGTGTCTCCTGTAGCGTGAGTGGTGGGTGTTTAATTCATAACAGCGGATGTTCGCCTGATAGTAAGCAGTATGTGTACCGAGTTTGGTTGCAGTCGGTCCATTACTGGAGGAGGAGGTGCAGGATGATGGCTCGCATGATTTTGCAGTAATTCAAGAATATCGTAGTTTACGACTTCGTGTCTCCTGTAGCGTGAGTGGTAGGTGTTTAATTCATGACAGCGGTTGTTCGCCTGATAGTAAGCAGTATGTGTACCGATTTTTGTTGCAGTCGGTCCAATACTGTTGGAGGAGATGCAGGACGATGGCCCGCATTGTTTTGCAGTAATTAAAGAATATCGTAGTTTACGACATCGTGTCTCCTTTAGCGTGAGTGAGGGGTGTTTAATTCATAACAGCGGTTGTTCGCCTGATAGTAAGCAGTATGTGTACCGAGTTTGGTTGCAGTCGGTCCACTACTTGAGGAGGAGGTGCAGGATGATGGCACGCATGGTTTTGCTGCAATTCAAGAATATCGTAGTTTAAGACTTCGTGTCTCCTGTAGCGTGACTGGTAGGTGTTTAATTCATGACAGCGGTTGTTCGCCTGATAGTAAGCAGTATGTGTACCGAGTTTGGTTGCAGTCGGTCCAATACTTTAGGAGGAGGTGCAGGAGGATGGCTCGCATGGTTTTGCAGTAATTCAAGAATATCGTAGTTTACGACTTCGTGTGTCCTGTAGCGTGAGTGGTAGGTGTTTAATTCATGACAGCGCTTGTTCGCCTGATAGTAAGCAGTATGTGTACCGAGTTTGATTGCAGTCGGTCTATTACTTTAGGAGGAGGTGCAGGAAGATTGCTGGCATGGTTTTTCAGTAATTCAAGAATATCGTAGTTTACGACTTCGTGTCACCTGTAGCGTTAGTGGTAGGTGTTTAATTCATGACAGCGGTAGTTCGCCTGATAGTAAGCAGTATGTGTACCGAGTTTGGTTGCAGTCGGTCCACTACTTTAGGAGGAGGTACAGGAAAATGGCTCGCATGGTGTTGCAGTAATTCAAGAATATCGTAGTTTACGACTTCGTGTCTCCAGTAGCGTGAGTGGTAGGTGTTTAATTCATAACAGCGGTTGTTCGCCTGATAGTAAGCAGTATGTGTACCGATTTTTGTTGCAGTCGGTCCACTACTGTTGGAGGAGATGCAGAAAGATTGCCCGCATGGTTTTGCAGTAATTAAAGAATATCGTAGTTTACGACATCGTGTTTCCTTTAGCGTGAGTGAGGGGTGTTTACTTCATAACAGCGGTTGTTCGCCTGATAGTAAGCAGTATGTGTACCGAGTTTGGTTGCAGTCGGTCCACTACTTGAGGAGGAGGTGCAGGATGATGGCTCGCATGGTTTTGCTGTAATTCAAGAATATCGTAGTTTAAGACTTCGTGTCTCCTGTAGCGTGACTGGTAGGTATTTAATTCATGACAGCGGTTGTTCGCCTGATAGTAAGCAGTATGTGTACCGAGTTTGGTTGCAGTCGGTCCAATACTTTAGGAGGAGGTGCAGGAAGATGGCTCGCATGGTTTTGCAGTAATTCAAGAATATCGTAGTTTAAGACTTCGTGTGTCCTGTAGCGTGAGTGGTAGGTGTTTAATTCATGACAGCGCTTGTTCGCCTGATAGTAAGCAGTATGTGTACCGAGTTTGATTGCAGTCGGTCTATTACTTTAGGAGGAGGTGCAGGAAGATTGCTGGCATGGTTTTTCAGTAATTCAAGAATATCGTAGTTTACGACTTCGTGTCTCCTGTAGCGTAAGTGGTAGGTGTTTAATTGATTACAGCGGTTGTTCGCCTGATAGTAAGCAGTATGTGTACCGAGTTTGGTTGCAGTCGGTCCACTACTTTAGGAGGAGGTGCAGGTAGCTGGCTCGAATGGTTTTGCAGTAATTCAAGAATATCGTAGTTTACGACTTCGTGTCTCCTGTAGCGTGAGTGGTAGGTGTTTAATTCATGACAGCGGTAGTTCGCCTGATAGTAGGCAGTATGTGTACCGAGTTTGGTTGCAGTCGGTCCACTACTTTAGGAGGAGGTACAGGAAGATGGCTCGCATGGTGTTGCAGTAATTCAAGAATATCGTAGTTTACGACTTCGTGTCTCCTGTAGCGTGAGTGGTAAGTGTTTAATTCATAACAGCGGTTGTTCGCCTGATAGTAAGCAGTATGTGTACCGAGTGTTTGTTGCAGTCGGTCCATTACTGGAGGAGGAGGTGCAGGATGATGGCTCGCATGGTTTTGCAGTAATTCAAGAATATCGTAGTTTACGACATCGTGTATCCTGTAGCGTGAGTGGTAGGTGTTTAGTTAATGACAGCGGTTGTTCGCCTTATAGTAAGCAGGATGAGTACCGAGATTGGTTGCAGTCGGTCCAATACTTTACGAGGAGGTGCAGGAAGATGGCTCGCATGGTTTTGCAGTAATTAAAGAATATCGTAGTTTACGACTTCGTGTCCCCTATAGCGTGAGTGGTAGGTGTTTAATTCATGACAGCGGTTGTTCGCCTGATAGTAAGCAGTATGTGTACCGAGTTTGGTTGCAGTCGGTCCACTACTTTAGGAAGAGGTGCAGGAATTTAGCTCGCATGGTTTTGCAGTAATTCAAGAATATCGTAGTTCACGACAGCGTGTCTCCTGTAGCGTGAGTGGTAGGTGTTTAATTCATGACAGCGTTTCTTCGCCTGATAGTAAGCAGCGGTTGTTCGCCTGATAGTAAGCAGTATATGCACCGGGTTTGGTTGCAGTCGGTCCACTACTGGAGGAGGAGGTGCAGGAAGATGGCTCGCATTGTTTGCAGTAATTCAAGAATATCGTAGTTTACAACTTCGTGCCTCCTGTAGCGTAAGCGGTAGGTGTTTAATTCATGACAGCGTTTCTTCGCCTGATAGTAAGCAGTTTGTGTACCGAGTTTGGTTGCAGTCGGTCCACTACTGTAGGAGGAGGTGCAGGAAGATGGCCCGCATGGTTTTGCAGTAATTCAAGAATATCGTAGTTTACGACATCGTGTCTCATTAGCGTGAGTGAGGGGTGTTTAATTCATGACAGCGGTTGTTCGCCTGATAGTAAGCAGGATGAGTACCGAGATTGGTTGCAGTCGGTCCACTACTTTAGAAGGAGGTGCAGGAAGATGCCTCGCATGGTTTTGCAGTAATTCAAGAATATCGTAGTTTACGACTTCCTGTCTCCTGTAGCGTGAGTGGTAGGTGTTTAATTGATTACAGCGGTTGTTCGCCTGATAGTAAGCAGTATGTGTACCGAGTTTGGTTGCAGTCGGTCCACTACTTTAGGAGGAGGTGCAGGAAGATGGCTCGCATGGTTTTGCAGTAATTCAAGAATATCGTAGTTTACGACTTCGTGTCTCCTGTAGCGTGAGTGGTAGGTGTTTAATTCATGACAGCGGTTGTTCGCCTGATAGTAAGCAGTATGTGTACCGAGTTTGGTTGCAGTCGGTCCATTACTGTAGGAGGAGGTGCAGGAAGATGGCCCGCATGGTTTTGCAGTAATTCAAGAATATCGTCGTTTACGACATCGTGTCTCATTAGCGTGAGTGAGGGGTGTTTAATTCATGACAGCGGTTGTTCGCCTGATAGTAAGCAGTATGTGTACCGAGTTTGGTTGCAGTCGGTCCACTACTTTAGGAGGAGGTGCAGGAAGATGGCTCGCATTGTTTTGCAGTAATTAAAAAACATCGTAGTTTACGACTTCGTGTCTCCTGTAGCGTGAGTGGTAGGTGTTTAATTCATGACAGCGGTTGTTCGCCTGATAGTAAGCAGTATGTGTACCGATTTTTGTTGCAGTCGGTCCACTACTGTTGGAGGAGATGCAGGAAGATGGCCCGCATGGTTTTGCAGTAATTAAAGAATATCGTAGTTTACGACATCGTGTCTCCTTTAGCGTTAGTGAGGGGTGTTTAATTCATAACAGCGGTTGTTCGCCTGATAGTAAGCAGTATGTGTACCGAGTTTGGTTGAAGTCGGTCCACTACTTGCGGAGGAGGTGCAGGATGATGGCTCGCATGGTTTTGCTGTAATTCAAGAATATCGTAGTTTAAGACTTCGTGTCTCCTGTAGCGTGACTGGTATGTGTTTAATTCATGACAGCGGTTGTTCGCCTGATAGTTAGCAGTATGTGTACCGAGTTTGGTTGCAGTCGGTCCCATACTTTAGGAGGAGGTGCAGGAAGATTGCTCGCATGGTTTTGCAGTAATTCAAGAATTTCGTAGTTTACGACTTCGTGTGTCCTGTAGCGTGAGTGGTAGGTGTTTAATTCATGACAGCGCTTGTTCGCCTGATAGTAAGCAGTATGTGTACCGAGTTTGATTGCAGTCGGTCTGTTACTTTAGGAGGAGGTGCAGGAAGATTGCTGGCATGGTTTTTCAGTAATTCAAGAATATCGTAATTTACGACTTCGTGTCTCTTGTAGCGTGAGTGGTAGGGGTTTAATTGATTACAGCGGTTATTCGCCTGATAGTAAGCAGTATGTGTACCGAGTTTGGTTGCAGTCGGTCCACTACTTTAGGAGGAGGTGCAGGTAGCTGGCTCGCATGGCTTTGCAGTAATTCAAGAATATCGTAGTTTACGACTTCGTGTCTCCTGTAGCGTGAGTGGTAGGTGTTTAAATCATGACAGCGTTAGTTCGCCTGATAGTAAGCAGTATGTGTACCGAGTTTGGTTGCAGTCGGTCCACTACTTTAGGAGGAGGTACAGGAAGATGGCTCGCATGGTGTTGCAGTAATTCAAGAATATCGTAGTTTACGACTTCGTGTCTCCTGTAGCGTGAGTGGTAGGTGTTTAATTCATAACAGCGGTTGTTCGCCTGATAGTAAGCAGTATGTGTACCGAGTTTCGTTGCAGTCGGTCCATTACTGGAGGAGGAGGTGCAGGATGATGGCTGCATGGTTTTGCAGTAATTCAAGAATATCGTAGTTTACGACATCGTGTATCCTGTAGCGTGAGTGGTAGGTGTTTAATTAATGACAGCGGTTGTTCGCCTTATAGTAAGCAGGATGAGTACCGAGATTGGTTGCAGTCGGTCCAATACTTTAGGAGGAGGTGCAGGAAGATTGCTCGCATGGTTTTGCAGTAATTAAAGAATATCGTAGTTTACGACTTCGTGTCCCCTATAGTGTGAGTGGTAGGTGTTTAATTCATGACAGCGGTTGTTCACCTGATAGTAAGCAGTATGTGTACCGAGTTTGGTTGCAGTCGGTCCAATACTTTAGGAGGAGGTGCAGGAAGATGGCTCGCATGGTTTTGCAGTAATTCAAGAATATCGTAGTTTACGACTTCGTGTGTCCTGTAGCGTGAGTGGTAGGTGTTTAATTCATGACAGCGCTTGTTCGCCTGTTAGTAAGCAGTATGTGTACCGAGTTTGATTGCAGTCGGTCTATTACTTTAGGAGGAGGTGCAGGAAGATCGCTGGCATGGTTTTTCAGTAATTCAAGAATATCGTAGTTTACGACTTCGTGTCTCCTGTAGCGTGAGTGGTAGGTGTTTAATTGATTACAGCGGTTGTTCGCCTGATAGTAAGCAGTATGTGTACCGAGTTTGGTTGCAGTCGGTCCACTACTTTAGGAGGAGGTGCAGGTAGCTGGCTCGCATGGTTTTGCAGTAATTCAAGAATATCGTAGTTTACGACTTCGTGTCTCCTGTAGCGTGAGTGGTAGGTGTTTAATTCAAGACAGCGGTAGTTCGCCTGATAGTAGGCAGTATGTGTACCGAGTTTGGTTGCAGTCGGTCCACTACTTTAGGAGGAGGTCCAGGAAGATGGCTCGCATGGTGTTGCAGTAATTCAAGAATATCGTAGTTTACGACTTCGTGTCTCCTGTAGCGTGAGTGGTAGGTGTTTAATTCATAACAGCGGTTGTTCGCATGATAGTAAGCAGTATGTGTACCGAGTTTGGTTGCAGTCGGTCCATTACTGGAGGAGGAGGTGCAGGATGATGGCTCGCATGGTTTTGCAGTAATTCAAGAGTATCGTAGTTTACGACATCGTGTATCCTGTAGCGTGAGTGGTAGGTGTTTAATTAATGACAGCGGTTGTTCGCCTTATAGTAAGCAGGATGAGTACCGAGATTGGTTGCAGTCGGTCCAATACTTTAGGAGGAGGTGCAGGAAGATAGCTCGCATGGTTTTGCAGTAATTCAAGAATATCGTAGTTCACGACATCGTGTCTCCTGTAGCGTGAGTGGTAGGTGTTTAATTCATGACAGCGGTTGTTCGCCTGATAGTAAGCAGTATATGCACCGGGTTTGGTTGCAGTCGGTCCACTACTGGAGGAGGAGGTGCAGGAAGATGGCTCGCATTGTTTGCAGTAATTCAAGAATATCGTAGTTTACGACTTCGTGCCTCCTGTAGCGTAAGCGGTAGGTGTTTAATTCATGACAGCGTTTCTTCGCCTGATAGTAAGCAGCGGTTGTTCGCCTGATAGTAAGCAGTATATGCACCGGGTTTGGTTGCAGTCGGTCCACTACTGGAGGAGGAGGTGCAGGAAGATGGCTCGCATTGTTTGCATTAATTCAAGAATATCGTAGTTTACGACTTCGTGCCTCCTGTAGCGTGAGTGGTAGGTGTTTAATTCATGACAGCGTTTCTTCGCCTGATAGTAAGCAGTTTGTGTACCGAGTTTGGTTGCAGTCGGTCCACTACTTTAGGAGGAGGTGCAGGAAGATGCCTCGCATGGTTTTGCAGTAATTCAAGAATATCGTAGTTTACGACTTCCTGTCTCCTGTAGCGTGAGTGGTAAGTGTTTAATTGATTACAGCGGTTGTTCGCCTGATAGTAAGCAGTATGTGTACCGAGTTTGGTTGCAGTCGGTCCACTACTTTAGGAGGAGGTGCAGGAAGATGGCTCGCATGGTTTTGCAGTAATTCAAGAATATCGTAGTTTACGACTTCGTGTCTCCTGTAGCGTGAGTGGTAGGTGTTTAATTCATGACAGCGGTTGTTCGCCTGATAGTAAGCAGTATGTGTACCGAGTTTGGTTGCATTCGGTCCACTACTGTAGGAGGAGGTGCAGGAAGATGGCCCGCATGGTTTTGCAGTAATTCAAGAATATCGTAGTTTACGACATCGTGTCTCCTGTAGCGTGAGTGAGGGGTGTTTAATTCATGACAGCGGTTGTTCGCCTGATAGTAGGCAGTATGTGTACCGAGTTTGGTTGCAGTTGGTCCACTACTTTAGGAGGAGGTGCAGGAAGATGGCTCGCATTGATTTGCAGTAATTAAAGAATATCGTAGTTTACGACTTCGTGTCTCCTGTAGCGTGACTGGTAAGTGTTTAATTCATGACAGCGGTTGTTCGCCTGATAGTAAGCAGTATGTGTACCGAGTTTGGTTGCAGTCGGTCCCATACTTTAGGAGGAGGTGCAGGAAGATGGCTCGCATGGTTTTGCAGTAATTCAAGAATATCGTAGTTTACGACTTCGTGTGTCCTGTAGCGTGAGTGGTAGGTGTTTAATTGATTACAGCGGTTGTTCGCCTGATAGTAAGCAGTATGTGTACCGAGTTTGGTTGCAGTCGGTCCACTACTTTAGGAGGAGGTGCAGGTAGCTGGCTCGCATGGTTTGGCAGTAATTCAAGAATATCGTAGTTTACGACTTCGTGTCTCCTGTAGCGTGAGTGGTAGGTGTTTAATTCATGACAGCGGTAGTTCGCCTGGTAGTAGGCAGTATGTGTACCGAGTTTGGTTGCAGTCGGTCCACTACTTTAGGAGGAGGTACAGGAAGATGGCTCGCATGGTGTTGCAGTAATTCAAGAATATCGTAGTTTACGACTTCGTGTCTCCTGTAGCGTGAGTGGTAGGTGTTTAATTCATAACAACGGTTGTTCGCCTGATAGTAAGCAGTATGTGTACCGAGTGTGGTTGCAGTCGGTCCATTACTGGAGGAGGAGGTGCAGGATGATGGCTCGCATGGTTTTGCAGTAATTCAAGAATATCGTAGTTTACGACATCGTGTATCCTGTAGCGTGAGTGGTAGGTGTTTAGTTAATGACAGCGGTTGTTCGCCTTATAGTAAGCAGGATGAGTACCGAGATTGGTTGCAGTCGGTCCAATACTTTAGGAGGAGGTGCAGGAAGATGGCTCGCATGGTTTTGCAGTAATTAAAGAATATCGTAGTTTACGACTTCGTGTCCCCCATAGCGTGAGTGGTAGGTGTTTAATTCATGACAGCGGTTGTTCGCCTGATAGTAAGCAGTATGTGTACCGAGTTTGGTTGCAGTCGGTCCACTACTTTAGGAGGAGGTGCAGGAAGATAGCTCGCATGGTTTTGCAGTAATTCAAGAATATCGTAGTTCACGACATCGTGTCTCCTGTAGCGTGAGTGGTAGGTGTTTAATTCATGACAGCGGTTGTTCGCCTGATAGTAAGCAGTATATGCACCGGGTTTGGTTGCAGTCGGTCCACTACTGGAGGAGGAGGTGCAGGAAGATGGCTCGCATAGTTTGCAGTAATTCAAGAATATCGTAGTTTACGACTTCGTGCCTCCTGTAGCGTAAGCGGTAGGTGTTTAATTCATGACAGCGTTTCTTCGCCTGATAGTAAGCAGTATATGCACCGGGTTTGGTTGCAGTCGGTCCACTACTGGAGGAGGAGGTGCAGGAAGATGGCTCGCATTGTTTGCAGTAATTCAAGAATATCGTAGTTTACGACTTCGTGCCTCCTGTAGCGTAAGCGGTAGGTGTTTAATTCATGACAGCGTTTCTTCGCCTGATAGTAAGCAGTTTGTGTACCGAGTTTGGTTGCAGTCGGTCCACTACTTTAGGAGGAGGTGCAGGAAGATTCCTCGCATGGTTTTGCAGTAATTCAAGAATATCGTAGTTTACGGCTTCCTGTCTCCTGTAGCGTGAGTGGTAGGTGTTTAATTCATGACAGCGGTTGTTCGCCTGATAGTAAGCAGTATTTGTACCGAGTTTGGTTGCAGTCGGTCCACTACTTTAGGAGGAGGTGCAGGAAAATGGCTCGCATGGTTTTGCAGTAATTCAAGAATATCGTAGTTTACGAATTCGTGTCTCCTGTAGCGTGAGTGGTAGGTGTTTAATTCATGACAGCGGTTGTTCGCCTGATAGTAAGCAGTATGTGAACCGAGTTTGGTTGCAGTCGGTCCACTACTTTAGGAGGAGGTGCAGGAAGATGGCTCGCATTGATTTGCAGTAATTAAAGAATATCGTAGTTTACGACTTCGTGTCTCCTGTAGCGTGACTGGTAAGTGTTTAATTCATGACAGCGGTTGTTCGCCTGATAGTAAGCAGTATGTGTACCGAGTTTGGTTGCAGTCGGTCCCATACTTTAGGAGGAGGTGCAGGAAGATGGCTCGCATGGTTTTGCAGTAATTCAAGAATATCGTAGTTTACGACTTCGTGTGTCCTGTAGCGTGAGTGGTAGGTGTTTAATTGATTACAGCGGTTGTTCGCCTGATAGTAAGCAGTATGTGTACCGAGTTTGGTTGCAGTCGGTCCACTACTTTAGGAGGAGGTGCAGGTAGCTGGCTCGCATGGTTTGGCAGTAATTCAAGAATATCGTAGTTTACGACTTCGTGTCTCCTGTAGCGTGAGTGGTAGGTGTTTAATTCATGACAGCGGTAGTTCGCCTGGTAGTAGGCAGTATGTGTACCGAGTTTGGTTGCAGTCGGTCCACTACTTTAGGAGGAGGTACAGGAAGATGGCTCGCATGGTGTTGCAGTAATTCAAGAATATCGTAGTTTACGACTTCGTGTCTCCTGTAGCGTGAGTGGTAGGTGTTTAATTCATAACAACGGTTGTTCGCCTGATAGTAAGCAGTATGTGTACCGAGTGTGGTTGCAGTCGGTCCATTACTGGAGGAGGAGGTGCAGGATGATGGCTCGCATGGTTTTGCAGTAATTCAAGAATATCGTAGTTTACGACATCGTGTATCCTGTAGCGTGAGTGGTAGGTGTTTAGTTAATGACAGCGGTTGTTCGCCTTATAGTAAGCAGGATGAGTACCGAGATTGGTTGCAGTCGGTCCAATACTTTAGGAGGAGGTGCAGGAAGATGGCTCGCATGGTTTTGCAGTAATTAAAGAATATCGTAGTTTACGACTTCGTGTCCCCCATAGCGTGAGTGGTAGGTGTTTAATTCATGACAGCGGTTGTTCGCCTGATAGTAAGCAGTATGTGTACCGAGTTTGGTTGCAGTCGGTCCACTACTTTAGGAGGAGGTGCAGGAAGATAGCTCGCATGGTTTTGCAGTAATTCAAGAATATCGTAGTTCACGACATCGTGTCTCCTGTAGCGTGAGTGGTAGGTGTTTAATTCATGACAGCGGTTGTTCGCCTGATAGTAAGCAGTATATGCACCGGGTTTGGTTGCAGTCGGTCCACTACTGGAGGAGGAGGTGCAGGAAGATGGCTCGCATTGTTTGCAGTAATTCAAGAATATCGTAGTTTACGACTTCGTGCCTCCTGTAGCGTAAGCGGTAGGTGTTTAATTCATGACAGCGTTTCTTCGCCTGATAGTAAGCAGTATATGCACCGGGTTTGGTTGCAGTCGGTCCACTACTGGAGGAGGAGGTGCAGGAAGATGGCTCGCATTGTTTGCAGTAATTCAAGAATATCGTAGTTTACGACTTCGTGCCTCCTGTAGCGTAAGCGGTAGGTGTTTAATTCATGACAGCGTTTCTTCGCCTGATAGTAAGCAGTTTGTGTACCGAGTTTGGTTGCAGTCGGTCCACTACTTTAGGAGGAGGTGCAGGAAGATTCCTCGCATGGTTTTGCAGTAATTCAAGAATATCGTAGTTTACGGCTTCCTGTCTCCTGTAGCGTGAGTGGTAGGTGTTTAATTCATGACAGCGGTTGTTCGCCTGATAGTAAGCAGTATTTGTACCGAGTTTGGTTGCAGTCGGTCCACTACTTTAGGAGGAGGTGCAGGAAAATGGCTCGCATGGTTTTGCAGTAATTCAAGAATATCGTAGTTTACGAATTCGTGTCTCCTGTAGCGTGAGTGGTAGGTGTTTAATTCATGACAGCGGTTGTTCGCCTGATAGTAAGCAGTATGTGTACCGAGTTTGGTTGCAGTCGGTCCACTACTTTAGGAGGAGGTGCAGGAAGATGGCTCGCATTGATTTGCAGTAATTAAAGAATATCGTAGTTTACGACTTCGTGTCTCCTGTAGCGTGACTGGTAAGTGTTTAATTCATGACAGCGGTTGTTCGCCTGATAGTAAGCAGTATGTGTACCGAGTTTGGTTGCAGTCGGTCCCATACTTTAGGAGGAGGTGCAGGAAGATGGCTCGCATGGTTTTGCAGTAATTCAAGAATATCGTAGTTTACGACTTCGTGTGTCCTGTAGCGTGAGTGGTAGGTGTTTAATTGATTACAGCGGTTGTTCGCCTGATAGTAAGCAGTATGTGTACCGAGTTTGGTTGCAGTCGGTCCACTACTTTAGGAGGAGGTGCAGGTAGCTGGCTCGCATGGTTTGGCAGTAATTCAAGAATATCGTAGTTTACGACTTCGTGTCTCCTGTAGCGTGAGTGGTAGGTGTTTAATTCATGACAGCGGTAGTTCGCCTGGTAGTAGGCAGTATGTGTACCGAGTTTGGTTGCAGTCGGTCCACTACTTTAGGAGGAGGTACAGGAAGATGGCTCGCATGGTGTTGCAGTAATTCAAGAATATCGTAGTTTACGACTTCGTGTCTCCTGTAGCGTGAGTGGTAGGTGTTTAATTCATAACAACGGTTGTTCGCCTGATAGTAAGCAGTATGTGTACCGAGTGTGGTTGCAGTCGGTCCATTACTGGAGGAGGAGGTGCAGGATGATGGCTCGCATGGTTTTGCAGTAATTCAAGAATATCGTAGTTTACGACATCGTGTATCCTGTAGCGTGAGTGGTAGGTGTTTAGTTAATGACAGCGGTTGTTCGCCTTATAGTAAGCAGGATGAGTACCGAGATTGGTTGCAGTCGGTCCAATACTTTAGGAGGAGGTGCAGGAAGATGGCTCGCATGGTTTTGCAGTAATTAAAGAATATCGTAGTTTACGACTTCGTGTCCCCCATAGCGTGAGTGGTAGGTGTTTAATTCATGACAGCGGTTGTTCGCCTGATAGTAAGCAGTATGTGTACCGAGTTTGGTTGCAGTCGGTCCACTACTTTAGGAGGAGGTGCAGGAAGATAGCTCGCATGGTTTTGCAGTAATTCAAGAATATCGTAGTTCACGACATCGTGTCTCCTGTAGCGTGAGTGGTAGGTGTTTAATTCATGACAGCGGTTGTTCGCCTGATAGTAAGCAGTATATGCACCGGGTTTGGTTGCAGTCGGTCCACTACTGGAGGAGGAGGTGCAGGAAGATGGCTCGCATTGTTTGCAGTAATTCAAGAATATCGTAGTTTACGACTTCGTGCCTCCTGTAGCGTAAGCGGTAGGTGTTTAATTCATGACAGCGTTTCTTCGCCTGATAGTAAGCAGTATATGCACCGGGTTTGGTTGCAGTCGGTCCACTACTGGAGGAGGAGGTGCAGGAAGATGGCTCGCATTGTTTGCAGTAATTCAAGAATATCGTAGTTTACGACTTCGTGCCTCCTGTAGCGTAAGCGGTAGGTGTTTAATTCATGACAGCGTTTCTTCGCCTGATAGTAAGCAGTTTGTGTACCGAGTTTGGTTGCAGTCGGTCCACTACTTTAGGAGGAGGTGCAGGAAGATTCCTCGCATGGTTTTGCAGTAATTCAAGAATATCGTAGTTTACGACTTCCTGTCTCCTGTAGCGTGAGTGGTAGGTGTTTAATTCATGACAGCGGTTGTTCGCCTGATAGTAAGCAGTATTTGTACCGAGTTTGGTTGCAGTCGGTCCACTACTTTAGGAGGAGGTGCAGGAAAATGGCTCGCATGGTTTTGCAGTAATTCAAGAATATCGTAGTTTACGAATTCGTGTCTCCTGTAGCGTGAGTGGTAGGTGTTTAATTCATGACAGCGGTTGTTCGCCTGATAGTAAGCAGTATGTGTACCAAGTTTGGTTGCAGTCGGTCCACTACTGTAGGAGGAGGTGCAGGAAGATGGACCGCATGGTTTTGCAGTAATTCAAGAATATCGTAGTTTACGACATCGTGTCTCCTGTAGCGTTAGTGAGGGGTGTTTAATTCATGACAGCGGTTGTTCGCCTGATAGTAAGCAGTATGTGTACCGAGTTTGGTTGCAGTCGGTCCACTACTTTAGGAGGAGGTGCAGGAAGATGGCTCGCATTGTTTTGCAGTAATTCAAAAACATCGTAGTTTACGACTTCGTGTCTCCTGTAGCGTGAGTGGTAGGTGTTTAATTCATGACAGCGGTTGTTCGCCTGATAGTAAGCAGTATGTGTACCGATTTTTGTTGCAGTCGGTCCACTACTGTTGGAGGAGATGCAGGAAGATTGCCCGCATGGTTTTGCAGTATCTAAAGAATATCGTGGTTTACGACATCGTGTCTCCTTTAGCGTGAGTGAGGGGTGTTTAATTCATAACAGCGGTTGTTCGCCTGATAGTAAGCAGTATGTGTACCGAGTTTGGTTGCAGTCGGTCCCATACTTTAGGAGGAGGTGCAGGAAGATGGCTCGAATGGTTTTGCAGTAATTCAAGAATATCGTAGTTTACGACTTCGTGTGTCCTGTAGCGTGAGTGGTAGGTGTTTAATTCATGACAGCGCTTGTTCGCCTGATAGTAAGAAGTATGTGTACCGAGTTTGATTGCAGTCGGTCTATTACTTTAGGAGGAGGTGCTGGAAGATTGCTGGCATGGTTTTTCAGTAATTCAAGAATATCGTAGTTTACGACTTCGTGTCTCCTGTAGCGTGAGTGGTAGGGGTTTAATTGATTACAGCGGTTGTTCGCCTGATAGTAAGCAGTATGTGTACCGAGTTTGGTTGCAGTCGGTCCACTACTTTAGGAGGAGGTGCAGGTAGATGGCTCGCATGGTTTTGCAGTAATTCAAGAATATCGTAGTTTACGACTTCGTGTCTCCTGTAGCGTGAGTGGTAGGTGTTTAATTCATGACAGCGTTAGTTCGCCTGATAGTAAGCAGTATGTGTACCGAGTTTGGTTGCAGTCGGTCCACTACTTTAAGAGGAGGTACAGGCAGATGGCTCGCATGGTGTTGCAGTAATTCAAGAATATCGTAGTTTACGACTTCGTGTCTCCTGTAGCGTGAGTGGTAGGTGTTTAATTCATAACAGCGGTTGTTCGCCTGATAGTAAGCAGTATGTGTACCGAGTTTGGTTGTAGTCGGTCCATTACTGGAGGAGGAGGTGCAGGATGATGGCTCGCATGGTTTTGCAGTAATTCAAGAATATCGTAGTTTACGACATCGTGTATCCTGTAGCGTGAGTGGTAGGTGTTTAATTAATGACAGCGGTTGTTCGCCTTATAGTAAGCAGGATGAGTACCGAGATTGGTTGCAGTCGGTCCAATACTTTAGGAGGAGGTGCAGGAAGATGGCTCGCATGGTTTTGCAGTAATTAAAGAATATCGTAGTTTACGACTTCGTGTCCCCTATAGTGTGAGTGGTAGGTGTTTAATTCATGACAGCGGTTGTTCACGTGATAGTAAGCAGTATGTGTACCGAGTTTGGTTGCAGTCGGTCCAATACTTTAGGAGGAGGTGCAGGAAGATGGCTCGCATGGTTTTGCAGTAATTCAAGAATATCGTAGTTTACGACTTCGTGTGTCCTGTAGCGTGAGTGGTAGGTGTTTAATTCATGACAGCGCTTGTTCGCCTGATAGTAAGCAGTATGTGTACCGAGTTTGATTGCAGTCGGTCTATTACTTTAGGAGGAGGTGCAGGAAGATTGCTGGCATGGTTTTTCAGTAATTCAAGAATATCGTAGTTTACGACTTCGTGTCTCCTGTAGCGTGAGTGGTAGGTGTTTAATTGATTACAGCGGTTGTTCGCCTGATAGTAAGCAGTATGTGTACCGAGTTTGGTTGCAGTCGGTCCACTACTTTACGAGGAGGTGCAGGTAGCTGGCTCGCATGGTTTTGCAGTAATTCAAGAATATCGTAGTTTACGACTTCGTGTCTCCTGTAGCGTGAGTGGTAGGTGTTTAATTCATGACAGCGGTAGTTCGCCTGATAGTAGGCAGTATGTGTACCGAGTTTGGTTGCAGTCGGTCCACTACTTTAGGAGGAGGTACAGGAAGATGGCTCGCATGGTGTTGCAATAATTCAAGAATATCGTAGTTTACGACTTCGTGTCTCCTGTAGCGTGAGTGGTAGGTGTTTAATTCATAACAGCGGTTGTTCGCCTGATAGTAAGCAGTATGTGTACCGAGTTTGGTTGCAGTCGGTCCATTACTGGAGGAGGAGGTGCAGGATGATGGCTCGCATGGTTTTGCAGTAATTCAAGAATATCGTAGTTTACGACATCGTGTATCCTGTAGCGTGAGTGGTAGGCGTTTAATTAATGACAGCGGTTGTTCGCCTTATAGTAAGCAGGATGAGTACCGAGATTGGTTGCAGTCGGTCCAATACTTTAGGAGGAGGTGCAGGAAGATAGCTCGCATGGTTTTGCAGTAATTCAAGAATATCGTAGTTCACGACATCGTGTCTCCTGTAGCGTGAGTGGTAGGTGTTTAATTCATGACAGCGGTTGTTCGCCTGATAGTAAGCAGTATATGCACCGGGTTTGGTTGCAGTCGGTCCACTACTGGAGGAGGAGGTGCAGGAAGATGGCTCGCATTGTTTGCAGTAATTCAAGAATATCGTAGTTTACGACTTCGTGCCTCCTGTAGCGTAAGCGGTAGGTGTTTAATTCATGACAGCGTTTCTTCGCCTGATAGTAAGCAGCGGTTGTTTGCCTGATAGTAAGCAGTATATGCACCGGGTTTGGTTGCAGTCGGTCCACTACTGGAGGAGGAGGTGCAGGAAGATGGCTCGCATTGTTTGCAGTAATTCAAGAATATCGTAGTTTACGACTTCGTGCCTCCTGTAGCGTAAGCGGTAGGTGTTTAATTCATGACAGCGTTTCTTCGCCTGATAGTAAGCAGTTTGTGTACCGAGTTTGGTTGCAGTCGGTCCACTACTTTAGGAGGAGGTGCAGGAAGATGCCTCGCATGGTTTTGCAGTAATTCAAGAATATCGTAGTTTACGACTTCCTGTCTCCTGTAGCGTGAGTGGTAGGTGTTTAATTGATTACAGCGGTTGTTCGCCTGATAGTAAGCAGTATGTGTACCGAGTTTGGTTGCATTCGGTCCACTACTTTAGGAGGAGGTGCAGGAAGATGGCTCGCATGGTTTTGCAGTAATTCAAGAATATCGTAGTTAACGACTTCGTGTCTCCTGTAGCGTGAGTGGTAGGTGTTTAATTCATGACAGCGGTTGTTCGCCTGATAGTAAGCAGTATGTGTACCGAGTTTGGTTGCAGTCGGTCCACTACTTTAGGAGGAGGTGCAGGAAGATGGCTCGCATTGTTTTGCAGTAATTAAAAACATCGTAGTTTACGACTTCGTGTCTCCTGTAGCGTGAGTGGTAGGTGTTTAATTCATGACAGCGGTTGTTCGCCTGATAGTAAGCAGTATATGCACCGGGTTTGGTTGCAGTCGGTCCACTACTGGAGGAGGAGGTGCAGGAAGATGGCTCGCATTGTTTGCAGTAATTCAAGAATATCGTAGTTTACGACTTCGTGCCTCCTGTAGCGTAAGCGGTAGGTGTTTAATTCATGACAGCGTTTCTTCGCCTGATAGTAAGCAGTTTGTGTACCGAGTTTGGTTGCAGTCGGTCCACTACTTTAGGAGGAGGTGCAGGAAGATGGCTCGCATTGTTTGCAGTAATTCAAGAATACCGTAGTTTACGACTTCGTGCCTCCTGTAGCGTAAGCGGTAGGTGTTTAATTCATGACAGCGTTTCTTCGCCTGATAGTAAGCAGTTTGTGTACCGAGTTTGGTTGCAGTCGGTCCATTACTGGAGGAGGAGGTGCAGGATGATGGCTCGCATTGTTTGCAGTAATTCAAGAATATCGTAGTTTACGACTTCGTGCCTCCTGTAGCGTAAGCGGTAGGTGTTTAATTCATGACAGCGTTTCTTCGCCTGATAGTAAGCAGCGGTTGTTCGCCTGATAGTAAGCAGTATATAAACCGGGTTTGGTTGCAGTCGGTCCACTACTGGAGGAGGAGGTGCAGGAAGATGGCTCGCATTGTTTGCAGTAATTCAAGAATATCGTAGTTTACGACTTCATGCCTCCTGTAGCGTAAGCGGTAGGTGTTTAATTCATGACAGCGTTTCTTCGCCTGATAGTAAGCAGTTTGTGTACCGAGTTTGGTTGCGGTCGGTCCACTACTTTAGGAGGAGGTGCAGGAAGATGCCTCGCATGGTTTTGCAGTAATTCAAGAATATCGTAGTTTACGACTTCCTGTCTCCTGTAGCGTGAGTGGTAGGTGTTTAATTGATTACAGCCGTTGTTCGTCTGATAGTAAGCAGTATGTGTACCGAGTTTGGTTGCAGTCGGTCCATTACTGTAGGAGGAGGTGCAGGATGATGGCCCGCATGATTTTGCAGTAATTCAAGAATATCGTAGTTTACGACATCGTGTCTCCTGTAGCGTGAGTGAGGGGTGTTTAATTCATGACAGCGGTTGTTCGCCTGATAGTAAGCAGTATGTGTACCGAGTTTGGTTGCAGTCGGTCTACTACTTTAGGAGGAGGTGCAGGAAGATTGCTCGCATTGTTTTGCAGTAATTAAAAACATCGTAGTTTACGACTTCGTGTCTCCTGTAGCGTGAGTGGTAGGTGTTTAATTCATGACAGCGGTTGTTCGCCTGATAGTAAGCAGTATGTGTACCGATTTTTCTTGCAGTCGGTCCACTACTGTTGGAGGAGATGCAGGAAGATGGCCCGCATGGTTTTGCAGTAATTAAAGAATATCGTAGTTTACGACATCGTGTCTCCTTTAGCGTGAGTGAGGGGTGCTTAATTCATAACAGCGGTTGTTCGCCTGATAGTAAGCAGTATGTGTACCGAGTTTGGTTGCAGTCGGTCCACTACTTGAGGAGGAGGTGCAGGATGATGGCTCGCATGGTTTTGCTGTAATTCAAGAATATCGTAGTTTAAGACTTCGTGTCTCCTGTAGCGTGACTGGTAAGTGTTTAATTCATGACAGCGGTTGTTCGCCTGATAGTAAGCAGTATGTGTACCGAGTTTGGTTGCAGTCAGTCCCATACTTTAGGAGGAGGTGCAGGAAGATGGCTCACATGGTTTTGCAGTAATTCAAGAATATCGTAGTTTACGACTTCGTGTGTCCTGTAGCGTGAGTGGTAGGTGTTTAATTCATGACAGCGCTTGTTCGCCTGATAGTAAGCAGTATGTGTACCGAGTTTGATTGCAGTCGGTCTATTACTTTAGGAGGAGGTGCAGGAAGATTGCTGGCATGGTTTTACAGTAATTCAAGAATATCGTAGTTTACGACTTCGTGTCTCCTGTAGCGTGAGTGGTAGGTGTTTAATTGATTACAGCGGTTGTTCGCCTGATAGTAAGCAGTATGTGTACCGAGTTTGGTTGCAGTCGGTCCACTACTTTAGGAGGAGGTGCAGGTAGCTGGCTCGCATGGTTTTGCAGTAATTCAAGAATATCGTAGTTTACGACTTCGTGTGTCCTGTAGCGTGAGTGGTAGGTGTTTAATTCATGACAGCGGTTGTTCGCCTGATAGTAAGCAGTATGTGTGACGAGTTTGGTTGCAGTCGGTCCATTACTGGAGGAGGAGGTGCAGGATGATGGCTCGCATTGTTTGCAGTAATTCAAGAATATCGTAGTTTACGACTTCGTGCCTCCTGTAGCGTAAGCGGTAGGTGTTTAATTCATGACAGCGTTTCTTCGCCGGATAGTAAGCAGTTTGTGTACCGAGTTTGGTTGCGGTCGGTCCACTACTTTAGGAGGAGGTGCAGGAAGATGCCACGCATGGTTTTGCAGTAATTCAAGAATATCGTAGTTTACGACTTCCTGTCTCCTGTAGCGTGAGTGGTAGGTGTTTAATTGATTACAGCGGTTGTTCGTCTGATAGTAAGCAGTATGTGTACCGAGTTTGGTTGCAGTCGGTCCATTACTGTAGGAGGAGGTGCAGGATGATGGCCCGCATGGTTTTGCAGTAATTCAAGAATATCGTAGTTTACGACATCGTGTCTCCTGTAGCGTGAGTGAGGGGTGTTTAATTCATGACAGCGGTTGTTCGCCTGATAGTAAGCAGTATGTGTACCGAGTTTGGTTGCAGTCGGTCCACTACTTGAGGAGGAGGTGCAGGATGATGGCTCGCATGGTTTTGCTGTAATTCAAGAATATCGTAGTTTAAGACTTCGTGTCTCCTGTAGCGTGACTGGTAAGTGTTTAATTCATGACAGCGGTTGTTCGCCTGATAGTAAGCAGTATGTGTACCGAGTTTGGTTGCAGTCGGTCCCATACTTTAGGAGGAGGTGCAGGAAGATGGCTCACATGGTTTTGCAGTAATTCAAGAATATCGTAGTTTACGACTTCGTGTGTCCTGTAGCGTTAGTGGTAGGTGTTTAATTCATGACAGCGCTTGTTCGCCTGATAGTAAGCAGTATGTGTACCGAGTTTGATTGCAGTCGGTCTATTACTTTAGGAGGAGGTGCAGGAAGATTGCTGGCATGGTTTTTCAGTAATTCAAGAATATCGTAGTTTACGACTTCGTGTCTCCTGTAGCGTGAGTGGTAGGTGTTTAATTGATTACAGCGGTTGTTCGCCTGATAGTAAGCAGTATGTGTACCGAGTTTGGTTGCAGTCGGTCCACTACTTTAGGAGGAGGTGTAGGTAGCTGGCTCGCATGGTTTTGCAGTAATTCAAGAATATCGTAGTTTACGACTTCGTGTCTCCTGTAGCGTGAGTGGTAGGTGTTTAATTCATGACACCGTTAGTTCGCCTGATAGTAAGCAGTATGTGTACCGAGTTTGGTTGCAGTCGGTCCACTACTTTAGGAGGAGGTACAGGAAGATGGCTCGATGGTGTTGCTGTAATTCAAGAATATCGTAGTTTACGACTTCGTGTCTCCTGTAGCGTGAGTGGTAGATGTTTAATTCATAACAGCGGTTGTTCGCCTGATAGTAAGCAGTATGTGTACCGTGTTTGGTTGCAGTCGGTCCATTACTGGAGGAGGAGGTGCAGGATGATGGCTCGCATGATTTTGCAGTAATTCAAGAATATCGTAGTTTACGACATCGTGTATCCTGTAGCGTGAGTGGTAGGTGTTTAATTAATGACAGCGGTTGTTCGCCTTATAGTAAGCAGGATGAGTACCGAGATTGGTTGCAGTCGGTCCAATACTTTAGGAGGAGGTGCAGGAAGAAGGCTCGCATGGTTTTGCAGTAATTAAAGAATATCGTAGTTTACGACTTCGTGTCCCCTATAGTGTGAGTGGTAAGTGTTTAATTCATGACAGCGGTTGTTCACCTGATACTAAGCAGTATGTGTACCGAGTTTGGTTGCAGTCGGTCCACTACTTTAGGAGGAGGTGCAGGAAGATAGCTCGCATGGTTTTGCAGTAATTCAAGAATATCGTAGTTCACGACATCGTGTCTCCTGTAGCGTGAGTGGTAGGTGTTTAATTCATGACAGCGGTTGTTCGTCTGATAGTAAGCAGTATATGCACCGGGTTTGGTTGCAGTCGGTCCACTACTGGAGGAGGAGGTGCAGGAAGATTGCTCGCATGGTTTTGCAGTAATTCAAGAATATCGTAGTTCACGACATCGTGTCTCCTGTAGCGTGAGTGGTAGGTGTTTAATTCATGACAGCGGTTGTTCATCTGATAGTAAGCAGTATATGCACCGGGTTTGGTTGCAGTCGGTCCACTACTGGAGGAGGAGGTGCAGGAAGATGGCTCGCAATTTTTGCAGTAATTCAAGAATATCGTAGTTTACGACTTCGTGCCTCCTGTAGCGTAAGCGGTAGGTGTTTAATTCATGACAGCGTTTGTTCGCCTGATAGTAAGCAGTTTGTGTACCGAGTTTGGTTGCAGTCGGTCCACTACTTTAGGAGGAGGTGCAGGAAGATGCCTCGCATGGTTTTGCAGTAATTCAAGAATATCGTAGTTTACGACTTCCTGTCTCCTGTAGCGTGAGTGGTAGGTGTTTAATTGATTACAGAGGTTGTTCGCCTGATAGTAAGCAGTATGTGTACCGAGTTTGATTGCAGTCGGTCTATTACTTTAGGAGGAGGTGCAGGAAGATTGCTGGCATGGTTTTACAGTAATTCAAGAATATCGTAGTTTACGACTTCGTGTCTCCTGTAGCGTTAGTGGTAGGTGTTTAATTGATTACAGCGGTTGTTCGCCTGATAGTATGCAGTATGTGTACCGAGTTTGGTTGCAGTCGGTCCACTACTTTAGGAGGAGGTGCAGGTAGCTGGCTCGCATGGTTTTGCAGTAATTCAAGAATATCGTAGTTTACGACTTCGTGTGTCCTGTAGCGTGAGTGGTAGGTGTTTAATTCATGACAGCGGTTGTTCGCCTGATAGTAAGCAGTATGTGTGACGAGTTTGGTTGTAGTCGGTCCATTACTGGAGGAGGAGGTGCAGGATGATGGCTCGCATTGTTTGCAGTAATTCAAGAATATCGTAGTTTACGACTTCGTGCCTCCTGTAGCGTAAGCGGTAGGTGTTTAATTCATGACAGCGTTTCTTCGCCTGATAGTAAGCAGCGGTTGTTCGCTTGATAGTAAGCAGTATATAAACCGGGTTTGGTTGCAGTCGGTCCACTACTGGAGGAGGAGGTGCAGGAAGATGGCTCGCATTGTTTGCAGTAATTCAAGAATATCGTAGTTTACGACTTCGTGCCTCCTGTAGCGTAAGCGGTAGGTGTTTAATTCATGACAGCGTTTCTTCGCCGGATAGTAAGCAGTTTGTGTACCGAGTTTGGTTGCGGTCGGTCCACTACTTTAGGAGGAGGTGCAGGAAGATGCCACGCAAGGTTTTGCAGTAATTCAAGAATATCGTAGTTTACGACTTCCTGTCTCCTGTAGCGTGAGTGGTAGGTGTTTAATTGATTACAGCGGTTGTTCGTCTGATAGTAAGCAGTATGTGTACCGAGTGTGGTTGCAGTCGGTCCATTACTGTAGGAGGAGGTGCAGGATGATGGCCCGCATGGTTTTGCAGTAATTCAAGAATATCGTAGTTTACGACATCGTGTCTCCTGTAGCGTGAGTGAGGGGTGTTTAATTCATGACAGCGGTTGTTCGCCTGATAGTAAGCAGTATGTGTACCGAGTTTGGTTGCAGTCGGTCCACTACTTGAGGAGGAGGTGCAGGATGATGGCTCGCATGGTTTTGCTGTAATTCAAGAATATCGTAGTTTAAGACTTCGTGTCTCCTGTAGCGTGACTGGTAAGTGTTTAATTCATGACAGCGGTTGTTCGCCTGATAGTAAGCAGTATGTGTACCGAGTTTGGTTGCAGTCGGTCCCATACTTTAGGAGGAGGTGCAGGAAGATGGCTCACATGGTTTTGCAGTAATTCAAGAATATCGTAGTTTACGACTTCGTGTGTCCTGTAGCGTGAGTGGTAGGTGTTTAATTCATGACAGCGCTTGTTCGCCTGATAGTAAGCAGTATGTGTACCGAGTTTGATTGCAGTCGGTCTATTACTTTAGGAGGAGGTGCAGGAAGATTGCTGGCATGGTTTTTCAGTAATTCAAGAATATCGTAGTTTACGACTTCGTGTCTCCTGTAGCGTGAGTGGTAGGTGTTTAATTGATTACAGCGGTTGTTCGCCTGATAGTAAGCAGTATGTGTACCGAGTTTGGTTGCAGTCGGTCCACTACTTTAGGAGGAGGTGTAGGTAGCTGGCTCGCATGGTTTTGCAGTAATTCAAGAATATCGTAGTTTACGACTTCGTGTCTCCTGTAGCGTGGGTGGTAGGTGTTTAATTCATGACAGCGATAGTTCGCCTGATAGTAAGCAGTATGTGTACCGAGTTTGGTTGCAGTCGGTCCACTACTTTAGGAGGAGGTACAGGAAGATGGCTCGATGGTGTTGCTGTAATTCAAGAATATCGTAGTTTACGACTTCGTGTCTCCTGTAGCGTGAGTGGTAGATGTTTAATTCATAACAGCGGTTGTTCGCCTGATAGTAAGCAGTATGTGTACCGAGTTTGGTTGCAGTCGGTCCATTACTGGAGGAGGAGGTGCAGGATGATGGCTCGCATGATTTTGCAGTAATTCAAGAATATCGTAGTTTACGACATCGTGTATCCTGTAGCGTGAGTGGTAGGTGTTTAATTAATGACAGCGGTTGTTCGCCTTATAGTAAGCAGGATGAGTACCGAGATTGGTTGCAGTCGGTCCAATACTTTAGGAGGAGGTGCAGGAAGATGGCTCGCATGGTTTTGCAGTAATTAAAGAATATCGTAGTTTACGACTTCGTGTCCCCTATAGTGTGAGTGGTAAGTGTTTAATTCATGACAGCGTTTGTTCACCTGATACTAAGCAGTATGTGTACCGAGTTTGGTTGCAGTCGGTCCACTACTTTAGGAGGAGGTGCAGGAAGATAGCTCGCATGGTTTTGCAGTAATTCAAGAATATCGTAGTTCACGACATCGTGTCTCCTGTAGCGTGAGTGGTAGGTGTTTAATTCATGACAGCGGTTGTTCGTCTGATAGTAAGCAGTATATGCACCGGGTTTGGTTGCAGTCGGTCCACTACTGGAGGAGGAGGTGCAGGAAGATTGCTCGCATGGTTTTGCAGTAATTCAAGAATATCGTAGTTCACGACATCGTGTCTCCTGTAGCGTGAGTGGTAGGTGTTTAATTCATGACAGCGGTTGTTCATCTGATAGTAAGCAGTATATGCACCGGGTTTGGTTGCAGTCGGTCCACTACTGGAGGAGGAGGTGCAGGAAGATGGCTCGCATTGTTTGCAGTAATTCAAGAATATCGTAGTTTACGACTTCGTGCCTCCTGTAGCGTAAGCGGTAGGTGTTTAATTCATGACAGCGTTTGTTCGCCTGATAGTAAGCAGTTTGTGTACCGAGTTTGGTTGCAGTCGGTCCACTACTTTAGGAGGAGGTGCAGGAAGATGCCTCGCATGGTTTTGCAGTAATTCAAGAATATCGTAGTTTACGACTTCCTGTCTCCTGTAGCGTGAGTGGTAGGTGTTTAATTGATTACAGAGGTTGTTCGCCTGATAGTAAGCAGTATGTGTACCGAGTTTGGTTGCAGTCGGTCCACTACTTTAGGAGGAGGTGCAGGTAGCTGGCTCGCATGGTTTTGCAGTAATTCAAGAATATCGTAGTTTACGACTTCGTGTGTCCTGTAGCGTGAGTGGTAGGTGTTTAATTCATGACAGCGGTTGTTCGCCTGATAGTAAGCAGTATGTGTGACGAGTTTGGTTGCAGTCGGTCCATTACTGGAGGAGGAGGTGCAGGATGATGGCTCGCATTGTTTGCAGTAATTCAAGAATATCGTAGTTTACGACTTCGTGCCTCCTGTAGCGTAAGCGGTAGGTGTTTAATTCATGACAGCGTTTCTTCGCCTGATAGTAAGCAGCGGTTGTTCGCTTGATAGTAAGCAGTATATAAACCGGGTTTGGTTGCAGTCGGTCCACTACTGGAGGAGGAGGTGCAGGAAGATGGCTCGCATTGTTTGCAGTAATTCAAGAATATCGTAGTTTACGACTTCGTGCCTCCTGTAGCGTAAGCGGTAGGTGTTTAATTCATGACAGCGTTTCTTCGCCTGATAGTAAGCAGTTTGTGTACCGAGTTTGGTTGCGGTCGGTCCACTACTTTAGGAGGAGGTGCAGGAAGATGCCTCGCATGGTTTTGCAGTAATTCAAGAATATCGTAGTTTACGACTTCCTGTCTCCTGTAGCGTGGGTGGTAGGTGTTTAATTGATTACAGCGGTTGTTCGTCTGATAGTAAGCAGTATGTGTACCGAGTTTGTTTGCAGTCGGTCCATTACTGTAGGAGGAGGTGCAGGATGATGGCCCGCATGGTTATGCAGTAATTCAAGAATATCGTAGTTTACGACATCGTGTCTCCTGTAGCGTGAGTGAGGGGTGTTTAATTCATGACAGCGGTTGTTCGCCTGATAGTAAGCAGTATGTGTACCGAGTTTGGTTGCAGTCGGTCCACTACTTTAGGAGGAGGTGTAGGTAGCTGGCTCGCATGGTTTTGCAGTAATTCAAGAATATCGTAGTTTACGACTTCGTGTCTCCTGTAGCGTGAGTGGTAGGTGTTTAATTCATGACAGCGTTAGTTCGCCTGATAGTAAGCAGTATGTGTACCGAGTTTGGTTGCAGTCGGTCCACTACTTTAGGAGGAGGTACAGGAAGATGGCTCGATGGTGTTGCTGTAATTCAAGAATATCGTAGTTTACGACTTCGTGTCTCCTGTAGCGTGAGTGGTAGATGTTTAATTCATAACAGCGGTTGTTCGCCTGATAGTAAGCAGTATGTGTACCGAGTTTGGTTGCAGTCGGTCCATTACTGGAGGAGGAGGTGCAGGATGATGGCTCGCATGATTTTGCAGTAATTCAAGAATATCGTAGTTTACGACATCGTGTATCCTGTAGCGTGAGTGGTAGGTGTTTAATTAATGACAGCGGTTGTTCGCCTTATAGTAAGCAGGATGAGTACCGAGATTGGTTGCAGTCGGTCCAATACTTTAGGAGGAGGTGCAGGAAGATGGCTCGCATGGTTTTGCAGTAATTAAAGAATATCGTAGTTTACGACTTCGTGTCCCCTATAGTGTGAGTGGTAAGTGTTTAATTCATGACAGCGTTTGTTCACCTGATACTAAGCAGTATGTGTACCGAGTTTGGTTGCAGTCGGTCCACTACTTTAGGAGGAGGTGCAGGAAGATAGCTCGCATGGTTTTGCAGTAATTCAAGAATATCGTAGTTCACGACATCGTGTCTCCTGTAGCGTGAGTGGTAGGTGTTTAATTCATGACAGCGGTTGTTCGTCTGATAGTAAGCAGTATATGCACCGGGTTTGGTTGCAGTCGGTCCACTACTGGAGGAGGAGGTGCAGGAAGATTGCTCGCATGGTTTTGCAGTAATTCAAGAATATCGTAGTTCACGACTTCGTGTCTCCTGTAGCGTGAGTGGTAGGTGTTTAATTCATGACAGCGGTTGTTCATCTGATAGTAAGCAGTATATGCACCGGGTTTGGTTGCAGTCGGTCCACTACTGGAGGAGGAGGTGCAGGAAGATGGCTCGCATTGTTTGCAGTAATTCAAGAATATCGTAGTTTACGACTTCGTGCCTCCTGTAGCGTAAGCGGTAGGTGTTTAATTCATGACAGCGTTTGTTCGCCTGATAGTAAGCAGTTTGTGTACCGAGTTTGGTTGCAGTCGGTCCACTACTTTAGGAGGAGGTGCAGGAAGATGCCTCGCATGGTTTTGCAGTAATTCAAGAATATCGTAGTTTACGACTTCCTGTCTCCTGTAGCGTGAGTGGTAGGTGTTTAATTGATTACAGAGGTTGTTCGCCTGATAGTAAGCAGTATGTGTACCGAGTTTGGTTGCAGTCGGTCCACTACTTTAGGAGGAGGTGCAGGTAGCTGGCTCGCATGGTTTTGCAGTAATTCAAGAATATCGTAGTTTACGACTTCGTGTGTCCTGTAGCGTGAGTGGTAGGTGTTTAATTCATGACAGCGGTTGTTCGCCTGATAGTAAGCAGTATGTGTGACGAGTTTGGTTGCAGTCGGTCCATTACTGGAGGAGGAGGTGCAGGATGATGGCTCGCATTGTTTGCAGTAATTCAAGAATATCGTAGTTTACGACTTCGTGCCTCCTGTAGCGTAAGCGGTAGGTGTTTAATTCATGACAGCGTTTCTTCGCCTGATAGTAAGCAGCGGTTGTTCGCTTGATAGTAAGCAGTATATAAACCGGGTTTGGTTGCAGTCGGTCCACTACTGGAGGAGGAGGTGCAGGAAGATGGCTCGCATTGTTTGCAGTAATTCAAGAATATCGTAGTTTACGACTTCGTGCCTCCTGTAGCGTAAGCGGTAGGTGTTTAATTCATGACAGCGTTTCTTCGCCTGATAGTAAGCAGTTTGTGTACCGAGTTTGGTTGCGGTCGGTCCACTACTTTAGGAGGAGGTGCAGGAAGATGCCTCGCATGGTTTTGCAGTAATTCAAGAATATCGTAGTTTACGACTTCCTGTCTCCTGTAGCGTGGGTGGTAGGTGTTTAATTGATTACAGCGGTTGTTCGTCTGATAGTAAGCAGTATGTGTACCGAGTTTGTTTGCAGTCGGTCCATTACTGTAGGAGGAGGTGCAGGATGATGGCCCGCATGGTTATGCAGTAATTCAAGAATATCGTAGTTTACGACATCGTGTCTCCTGTAGCGTGAGTGAGGGGTGTTTAATTCATGACAGCGGTTGTTCGCCTGATAGTAAGCAGTATGTGTACCGAGTTTGGTTGCAGTCGGTCCACTACTTGAGGAGGAGGTGCAGGATGATGGCTCGTATGGTTTTGCTGTAATTCAAGAATATCGTAGTTTAAGACTTCGTGTCTCCTGTAGCGTGACTGGTAAGTGTTTAATTCATGACAGCGGTTGTTCGCCTGATAGTAAGCAGTATGTGTACCGAGTTTGGTTGCAGTCGGTCCCATACTTTAGGAGGAGGTGCAGGAAGATGGCTCACATGGTTTTGCAGTAATTCAAGAATATCGTAGTTTACGACTTCGTGTGTCCTGTAGCGTGAGTGGTAGGTGTTTAATTCATGACAGCGCTTGTTCGCCTGATAGTAAGCAGTATGTGTACCGAGTTTGGTTGCAGTCGGTCCACTACTTTAGGAGGAGGTGTAGGTAGCTGGCTCGCATGGTTTTGCAGTAATTCAAGAATATCGTAGTTTACGACTTCGTGTCTCCTGTAGCGTGAGTGGTAGGTGTTTAATTCATGACAGCGTTAGTTCGCCTGATAGTAAGCAGTATGTGTACCGAGTTTGGTTGCAGTCGGTCCACTACTTTAGGAGGAGGTACAGGAAGATGGCTCGATGGTGTTGCTGTAATTCAAGAATATCGTAGTTTACGACTTCGTGTCTCCTGTAGCGTGAGTGGTAAATGTTTAATTCATAACAGCGGTTGTTCGCCTGATAGTAAGCAGTATGTGTACCGAGTTTGGTTGCAGTCGGTCCATTACTGGAGGAGGAGGTGCAGGATGATGGCTCGCATGATTTTGCAGTAATTCAAGAATATCGTAGTTTACGACATCGTGTATCCTGTAGCGTGAGTGGTAGGTGTTTAATTAATGACAGCGGTTGTTCGCCTTATAGTAAGCAGGATGAGTACCGAGATTGGTTGCAGTCGGTCCAATACTTTAGGAGGAGGTGCAGGAAGATGGCTCGCATGGTTTTGCAGTAAATAAAGAATATCGTAGTTTACGACTTCGTGTCCCCTATAGTGTGAGAGGTAAGTGTTTAATTCATGACAGCGGTTGTTCACCTGATACTAAGCAGTATGTGTACCGAGTTTGGTTGCAGTCGGTCCACTACTTTAGGAGGAGGTGCAGGAAGATAGCTCGCATGGTTTTGCAGTAATTCAAGAATATCGTAGTTCACGACATCGTGTCTCCTGTAGCGTGAGTGGTAGGTGTTTAATTCATGACAGCGGTTGTTCGTCTGATAGTAAGCAGTATATGCACCGGGTTTGGTTGCAGTCGGTCCACTACTGGAGGAGGAGGTGCAGGAAGATTGCTCGCATGGTTTTGCAGTAATTCAAGAATATCGTAGTTCACGACATCGTGTCTCCTGTAGCGTGAGTGGTAGGTGTTTAATTCATGACAGCGGTTGTTCATCTGATAGTAAGCAGTATATGCACCGGGTTTGGTTGCAGTCGGTCCACTACTGGAGGAGGAGGTGCAGGAAGATGGCTCGCATTGTTTGCAGTAATTCAAGAATATCGTAGTTTACGACTTCGTGCCTCCTGTAGCGTAAGCGGTAGGTGTTTAATTCATGACAGCGTTTGTTCGCCTGATAGTAAGCAGTTTGTGTACCGAGTTTGGTTGCAGTCGGTCCACTACTTTAGGAGGAGGTGCAGGAAGATGCCTCGCATGGTTTTGCAGTAATTCAAGAATATCGTAGTTTACGACTTCCTGTCTCCTGTAGCGTGAGAGGTAGGTGTTTAATTGATTACAGAGGCTGTTCGCCTGATAGTAAGCAGTATGTGTACCGAGTTTGGTTGCAGTCGGTCCACTACTTTAGGAGGAGGTGCAGGAAGATGGCTCGCATGGTTTTGCAGTAATTCAAGAATATCATAGTTTACGACTTCGTGTCTCCTGTAGCGTGAGTGGTAGGTGTTTAATTCATGACAGCGGTTGTTCGCCTGATAGTAAGCAGTATGTGTACCGAGTTTGGTTGCAGTCGGTCCACTACTGTAGGAGGAGGTGCAGGAAGATGGCCCGCATGGTTTTGCAGTAATTCAAGAATATCGTAGTTTACGACATCGTGTCTCCTGTAGCGTGAGTGAGGGGTGTTTAATTCATGACAGCGGTATTTCGCCTGATAGTAAGCAGTATGTGTACCGAGTTTGGTTGCAGTCGGTCCACTACTTTAGGAGGAGGTGCAGAAATATGGCTCGCATGGTTTTGCAGTAATTCAAGAATATCGTAGTTTACGACTTCGTGTCTCCTGTAGCGTGAGTGGTAGGTGTTTAATTCATAACAGCGGTTGTTCGCCTGATAGTAATCAGTATGTGTACCGAGTTTGGTTGCAGTCGGTCCATTACTGGAGGAGGAGGTGCAGGATGATGGCTCGCATGGTTTTGCAGTAATTCAAGAATATCGTAGTTTACGACATCGTGTATCCTGTAGCGTGAGTGGTAGGTGTTTAATTAATGACAGCGGTTGTTCGCCTTATAGTAAGCAGGTTGAGTACCGAGATTGGTTGCAGTCGGTCCAATACTTTAGGAGGAGGTGCAGGAAGAAGGCTCGCATGGTTTTGCAGTAATTAAAGAATATCGTAGTTTACGACTTCGTGTCCCCTATAGCGTGAGTGTTAGGTGTTTAATTCATGACAGCGGTTGTTCGCCTGATAGTAAGCAGTATGTGTACCGAATTTGGTTGCAGTCGTTCCACTACTTTAGGAGGAGGTGCAGGAAGATAGCTGGCATGGTTTTGCAGTAATTCAAGAATATCGTAGTTCACGACATCGTGTCTCCTGTAGCGTGAGTGGTAGGTGTTTAATTCATGACAGCGGTTGTTCGCCTGATAGTAAGCAGTATATGCACCGGGTTTGGTTGCAGTCGGTCCACTACTGGAGGAGGAGGTGCAGGAAGATGGCTCGCATTGTTTGCAGTAATTCAAGAATATCGTAGTTTACGACTTCGTGCCTCCTGTAGCGTAAGCGGTAGGTGTTTAATTCATGACAGCGTTTGTTCGCCTGATAGTAAGCAGTTTGTGTACCGAGTTTGGTTGCAGTCGGTCCACTACTTTAGGAGGAGGTGCAGGAAGATGCCTCGCATGGTTTTGCAGTAATTCAAGAATATCGTAGTTTACGACTTCCTGTCTCCTGTAGCGTGAGTGGTAGGTGTTTAATTGATTACAGCGGTTGTTCGCCTGATAGTAAGCAGTATGTGTACCGAGTTTGGTTACAGTCGGTCCACTACTTTAGGAGGAGTTGCAGGAAGATGGCTCGCATGGTTTTGCAGTAATTCAAGAATATCGTAGTTTACGACTTCGTGTCTCCTGTAGCGTGAGTGGTAGGTGTTTAATTCATGACAGCGGTTGTTCGCCTGATTGTAAGCAGTATGTGTACCGAGTTTGGTTGCAGTCGGTCCACTACTGTAGGAGGAGATGCAGGAAGATGGCCCGCATGGTTTTGCAGTAATTCAAGAATATCGTAGTTTACGACATCGTGTCTCCTGTAGCGTGAGTGAGGGGTGTTTAATTCATGACAGCGGTTGTTCGCCTGATAGTAAGCAGTATGTGTACCGAGTTTGGTTGCAGTCGGTCCACTACTTTAGGAGGAGGTGCAGAAATATGGCTCGCATGGTTTTGCAGTAATTCAAGAATATCGTAGTTTACGACTTCGTGTCTCCTGTAGCGTGAGTGGTAGGTGTTTAATTCATAACAGCGGTTGTTCGCCTGATAGTAAGCAGTATGTGTACCGAGTTTGGTTGCAGTCGGTCCATTACTGGAGGAGGAGGTGCAGGATGATGGCTCGCATGGTTTTGCAGTAATTCAAGAATATCGTAGTTTACGACATCGTGTATCCTGTAGCGTGAGTGGTAGGTGTTTAATTAATGACAGCGGTTGTTCGCCTTATAGTAAGCAGGATGAGTACCGAGATTGGTTGCAGTCGGTCCACAACTTTAGGAGGAGGTGCAGGAAGAAGGCTCGCATGGTTTTGCAGTAATTAAAGAATATCGTAGTTTACGACTTCGTGTCCCCTATAGCGTGAGTGGTAGGTGTTTAATTCATGACAGCGGTTGTTCGCCTGATAGTAAGCAGTATGTGTACCGAGTTTGGTTGCAGTCGTTCCACTACTTTAGGAGGAGGTGCAGGAAGATAGCTCGCATAGTTTTGCAGTCATTCAAGAATATCGTAGTTCACGACATCGTGTCTCCTGTAGCGTGAGTGGTAGGTGTTTAATTCATGACAGCGGTTGTTCGCCTGATAGTAAGCAGTATATGCATCTGGTTTGGTTGCAGTCGGTCCACTACTGGAGGAGGAGGTGCAGGAAGATGGCTCGCATTGTTTGCAGTAATTCAAGAATATCGTAGTTTACGACTTCGTGTCTCCTGTAGCGTGAGTGGTAGGTGTTGAATTCATGACAGCGGTTGTTCGCCTGATAGTAAGCAGTATGTGTACCGAGTTAGGTTGCAGTCGGTCCACTACTGGAGGAAGAGGTGCAGGAAGATGGCTCGCACGGTTTTGCAGTAATTCAAGAATATCGTAGTTTACGATTTCGTGTCTCCTGTAGCGTGAGTGGTAGGTGTTTAATTCATGACAGCGGTTGTTCGCCTGATAGTAAGCAGTATGTGTATTGAGTTTGCTTGCAGTCGGTGCACTTCTTTAGGAGGAGGTGCAGGAAGATGGCTCGCATAGTATTGCAGTAATTCAAGAATATCCTAGTTTACGACTTCGTGTCTCCTGTAGCGTGCAGGAAGATGGCTCGCATAGTATTGCAGTAATTCAAGAATATCCTAGTTTACGACTTCGTGTCTCCTGTAGCGTGAGTGGTAGGTGTTTAATTAATGACAGCAGTTGTTCCCCTTATGGTAAGAAGTATGTGTACCGAGTTTGGTTGCAGTCGGTCCACTACTTTAGGAAGAGGTGCAGGAAGATTGCTCGAAGGGGTTCCAGTAATTCTAGAATATCGTAGTTTACGAATTCGTGTCTCCTGTAGCGTGGGTTGTAGGTGTTTAATTCATGACAGCGGTTGTTCGCCTGATAGTAGCAGTATGTGTACCGAGTTTGGTTGCAGTCGGTCCACTACTGGAGGAGGAGGTGCAGGAAGGCGGCTCGCATGGTTTTGCAGTAATTCAAGAATATCGTAGTTTACGATTTCATGTCTCCTGTAACGTGAGTGGTAGGTGTTTAATTCATGACAGCGGTTGTTCGGCTGATAGTAAGCAGGATGAAAACCGAGTCTGGTTGCAGTCGGTCCACTACTTTAGGATGAGGTGCAGGAAGATGGCTCGCATGGTTTTGCAGTAATACAAGAATATCGTAGTTCACGACTTCGTGTCTCCTGTAGCATGAGTGGTAGGTGTTTAATTCATGACAGCGATTGTTCGGCTGATAGTAAGCAGTATGTGTACCGAGTTTGGTTGCAGTCGGTCCACTACTTTGGGAGGAGGTGCAGGAAGATGGCTCGCATGGTTTTTCAGTAATTCAGGAATATCGTAGTTTACGAATTCGTGTCTTCTGTAGCGAGAGTGGTAGGTGTTTAATTCATGACAGTGGTTGTTCGCCTGATAGTAAGCAGTATGTGTACCGAGTTTGGTTGCAGTCGGTCCACTACTTTAGGACGAGGTGCAGGAGGATGGCTCGCATGGTTTTGCAGTAATTCAAGAATATCCTAGTTTACGACTTCGTGTCTCCTGTAGCTTGAGTGGTAGGTGTTTAATTCATGACAGCCGTTGTTCGCCTAAGAGTACGCAGTATGTGTACCGAGTTTGGTTGCAGTCGGTCCACTACTTTAGGAGGAGGTGCAGGAAGATATCTCGCAAGGTTTTGCAGTAATTCAAGAATATCGTAGTTTACGACTCCGTGTCTCCTGTAGCGTGAGTGGTAGGTGTTTAATTCATGACAGCGGTTGTTCGCCTGATAGTAAGCAGTATGTGTACCGAGTTTGGTTGCAGTCGGTCCACTACTTTAGGAGGAGGTGCATTAAGATGGCTCGCATGGTTTTGCAGTGATTCAAGAATATCGTATTTTACGACTTCGTGTCTCCTGTAGCGTGAGTTGTAGGTGTTTAATTCATGACAGCGGTTGTTCGCCTGATAGTAAGCAGTATGTGTACCGAGTTTGGTTGCAGTCGGTCCAATACTTTAGGAGGAGGTACAGGAAGATGGTTCGCATGGTTTTGCAGTAATTCAAGAATATCGTAGTTCACGACTTCGTGTCTCCTGTAGCGTGAGTGGTAGGTGTTTAATTCATGACAGCGGTTGTTCGCCTGATAGTAAGCAGTATGTGTACCGAGTTTGGTTGCAGTCGGTCCACTACTTTAGGAGGAGGTGCATTAAGATGGCTCGCATGGTTTTGCAGTGATTCAAGAATATCGTAGTTTACGACTTCGTGTCTCCTGTAGCGTGAGTGGTAGGTGTTTAATTCATGACAGCGGTTGTTCGCGTGATAGTAAGCAGTATGTGTACCGAGTTTGGTTGCAGTCGGTCCACTACTTTAGGAGGAGGTGCAGGAAGATGGCTCGCATGGTTTTGCAGTAATTCAAGAATATCGTAGTTTACGACTCCGTGTCTCCTGTAGCGTGAGTGGTAGGTGTTTAATTCAACACAGCGGTTGTTCGCCTGATAGTAAGCAGTATGTGTACCGAGTTTGGTTGCAGTCGGTCCACTACATTAGGAACAGGTGCAGGATGATGGCTCGCATGGTTTGGCAGTAATTCAAGAATATCGTAGTTTACGACTTCTTGTCTCCCGTAGCGTGGGTTGTAGGTGTTTAATTCATGACAGCGGTTGTTCGCCTGATAGTAAGCAGTATGTGTACCGAGTTTGGTTGCAGTCGGTCCACTACTTTAGGAGGAGGTGCAGGAAGATGGCTCGCACGGTTTTGCAGTAATTCAAGAATATCGTAGTTTACGACTTCGTGTCTCCTGTAGCGTGAGTGGTAGGTGTTTAATTCATGACAGCGGTTGTTCGCGTGATAGTAAGCAGTATGTGTACCGAGTTTGGTTGCAGTCGGTCCACTACTTTAGGAGGAGGTGCAGGAAGATGGCTCGCATGGTTTTGCAGTAATTCAAGAATATCGTAGTTTACGACTCCGTGTCTCCTGTAGCGTGAGTGGTAGGTGTTTAATTCAACACAGCGGTTGTTCGCCTGATAGTAAGCAGTATGTGTACCGAGTTTGGTTGCAGTCGGTCCACTACTTTAGGAACAGGTGCAGGATGATGGCTCGCATGGTTTGGCAGTAATTCAAGAATATCGTAGTTTACGACTTCGTGTCTCCCGTAGCGTGGGTTGTAGGTGTTTAATTCATGACAGCGGTTGTTCGCCTGATAGTAAGCAGTATGTGTACCGAGTTTGGTTGCAGTCGGTCCACTACCTTAGGAGAAAGTGCAGGAAGATGGCTCGCATGGTTTTGCAGTAATTCAAGAATATCGTAGTTTACGACTCCGTGTCTCCTGTAGCTTGAGTGGTAGGTGTTTAATTCATGACAGCCGTTGTTCGCCTGAGAGGAAGCAGTATGTGTACCGAGTTTGGTTGCAGTCGGTCCACTACTTTAGGAGGAGGTGCAGGAAGATGGCTCGCATGGTTTTGCAGTAATTCAAGAATATCGTAGTTTACGACTCCGTGTCTCCTGTAGCGCGAGTGGTAGGTGTTTAATTCATGACAGCCGTTGTTCGCCTGATAGAAAGCAGTATGTGTACCGAGTTTGGTTGCAGTCGGTCCACTACTTTAGGAGGAGGTGCAGGAAGATGGCTCGCATGGTTTTGCAGTAATTCAAGAATATCGTAGTTTACGACTCCGTGTCTCCTGTAGCGCGAGTGGTAGGTGTTTAATTCATGACAGCCGTTGTTCGCCTGATAGAAAGCAGTATGTGTACCGAGTTTGGTTGCAGTCGGTCCACTACCTTAGGGGAAGGTGCAGGAAGATGGCTCGCATGGTTTTGCAGTAATACAAGAATATCGTAGTTTACGACTCCGTGTCTCCTGTAGGTTGAGTGGTAGGTGTTTAATTCATGACAGCCGTTGTTCGCCTAAGAGTACGCAGAATGTGTACCGAGTTTGGTTGCAGTCGGTCCACTACTTTAGGAGGAGGTGCAGGAAGATGTCTCGCATGGTTTTGCAGTAATTTAAGAATATCGTAGTTTACGACTCCGTGTCTCCTGTAGCGTGAGTGGTAGGTGTTTAATTCATGACAACCGTTGTTCGCCTGATAGAAAGCAGTATGTGTACCGAGTTTGGTTGCAGTCGGTCCACTACTTTAGGAGGAGGTGCAGGAAGATGGCTCGCATGGTTTTGCAGTAATTCAAGAATATCGTAGTTTACGACTTCATGTCACCTCTAGCGTGGGTTGTAGGTGTTTATTCCTGACAGCGGTTGTTCGCCTGATAGTAAGCAGTATGTGTACCGAGTTTGGTTGCAGTCGGTCCAATACTTTAGGAGGAGGTGCAGGAAGATAGCTCGCATGGTTTTGCAGTAATACAAGAATATCGTAGTTCACGACTTCGTGTCTCCTGTAGCGTGAGTGGTAGGTGTTTAATTCATGACAGCGGTTGTTCGCCTGATAGTAAGCAGTATGTGTACCGAGTTTGGTTGCAGTCGGTCCACTACTTTAGGAGGAGGTGCAGGAAGATGGCTCGCATGGTTTTGCAGTAATTCAAGAATATCGTAGTTTACGACTTCATGTCTCCTCTAGCGTGAGTTGTAGGTGTTTATTCCTGACAGCGGTTGTTCACCTGATAGTAAGCAGTATGTGTACCGAGTTTGGTTGCAGTCGGTCCAATACTTTAGGAGGAGGTGCAGGAAGATAGCTCGCATGGTTTTGCAGTGATTCAAGAATATCGTAGTTTACGACTTCGGGTCTCCTGGAGCGTGAGTGGTAGGTGTTTAATTCATGACAGCGGTTGTTCGCCTGATAGTTAGCAGTATGTGTACCGAGTTTGGTTGCAGTCGGTCCATGTCTTTAGGAGGAGGTGCAGGAAGATGGCTCGCATGGTTTTGCAGTAATTCGAGAATATCGTAGTTTATGACTTCGTGTCTCCTGTAGCGTGAGTGGTAGTTGTTAAATTCATTACAACGGTTGTTCGCCTTATAGTAAGCAGGATGTGTGCCGAGTTTGGCTGCAGTCGGTCCACTACTTTAGGAGGAGGTGCAGGAAGTCGCGTCGCATGGTTTTGCAGTAATTCAAGAGTATCGTACTTACGACTTCGTGTCTCCTGTAGTGTGAGTGGTAGGTGTTTAATTCAACACAGCGGTTGTTCGCCTGATAGTAAGCAGTATGTGTACCGAGTTTGGTTGCAGTCGGTCCACTACTTTAGGAGGAGGTGCAGGATGATGGCTCGCATGGTTTGGCAGTAATTCAAGAATATCGTAGTTTACGACTTCGTGTCTCCTGTAGCGTGGGTTGTAGGTGTTTAATTCATGACAGCGGTTGTTCGCCTGATAGTAAGCAGTATGTGTACCGAGTTTGGTTGCAGTCGGTCCACTACCTTAGGAGAAGGTGCAGGAAGATGGCTTGCATGGTTTTGCAGTAATTCAAGAATATCGTAGTTTACGACTCCGTGTCTCCTGTAGCTTGAGTGGTAGGTGTTTAATTCATGACAGCCGTTGTTCGCCTGAGAGGAAGCAGTATGTGTACCGAGTTTGGTTGCAGTCGGTCCACTACTTTAGGAGGAGGTGCAGGAAGATGTCTCGCATGGTTTTGCAGTAATTCAAGAATATCGTAGTTTACGGCTCCGTGTCTCCTGTAGCGTGAGTGGTAGGTGTTTAATTCATGACAGCCGTTGTTCGCCTGATAGAAAGCAGTATGTGTACCGAGTTAGGTAGCAGTCGGTCCACTACTTTAGGAGGAGGTGCAGGAAGATGGCTCGCATGGTTTTGCAGTAATTCAAGAATATCGTAGTTTACGACTTCATGTCTCCTCTAGCGTGAGTTGTAGGTGTTTATTCTTGACAGCGGTTGTTCGCCTGATAGTAAGCAGTATGTGTACCGAGTTTGGTTGCAGTCGGTCCACTACCTTAGGAGAAGGTGCAGGAAGATGGCTTGCATGGTTTTGCAGTAATTCAAGAATATCGTAGTTTACGACTCCGTGTCTCCTGTAGCTTGAGTGGTAGGTGTTTAATTCATGACAGCCGTTGTTCGCCTGAGAGGAAGCAGTATGTGTACCGAGTTTGGTTGCAGTCGGTCCACTACTTTAGGAGGAGGTGCAGGAAGATGGCTCGCATGGTTTTGCAGTAATTCAAGAATATCGTAGTTTACGACTCCGTGTCTCCTGTAGCGCGAGTGGTAGGTGTTTAATTCATGACAGCTTTTGTTCGCCTGATAGAAAGCAGTATGTGTACCGAGTTTGGTTGCAGTCGGTCCACTACTTTAGGAGGAGGTGCAGGAAGATGGCTCGCATGGTTTTGCAGTAATTCAAGAATATCGTAGTTTACGACTTCATGTCTCCTCTAGCGTGAGTTGTAGGTGTTTAATTCATGACAGCGGTTGTTCGCCTGATAGTAAGCAGTATGTGTACCGAGTTTGGTTGCAGTCGGTCCACTACTGGAGGAGGAGGTGCAGGAAGATGGCCCGCATGGTTTTGCAGTAATTCAAGAATATCGTAGTTCACGACTTCGTGTCTCCTGTAGCGTGAGTTTTTAGGTCTTTAATTCATGACAGCGGTTGTTCGGCTGATAGTAAGCAGTATGTGTACCGAGTTTGGTTGCAGTCGGTCCACTACTTTAGGAGGAGGTGCAGGAAGATGGCTCGCATGGTTTTTCAGTAATTCAAGAATATCGTAGTTTACGACTTCGTGTCTCCTGTAGCGTGAGTGGTAGGTGTTTAATTCATGACAGCGGTTGTTCGCCTGATAGTACGCAGTATGTGTACCGAGTTTGGTTGCAGTCGGTCTACTACTTTAGGAGGAGGTGCAGGAAGATTGCTCGCATGGTTTTGCAGTAATTCAAGAATATCGTAGTTTACGACTCCGTGTCTCCTGTAGCGTGAGTTGTAGGTGTTTAATTCATGACAGCGGTTGTTCGCCTGATAGTAAGCAGTATGTGTACCGAGTTTGGTTGCAGTCGGTCCACTACTTTAGGAGGAGGTGCAGGAAGATGGCTCGCATGGTTTTGCAGTAATTCAAGAATATCGTAGTTTACGACTCCGTGTCTCCTGTAGCGTGAGTGGTAGGTGTTTAATTAATGACAGCGGTTGTTCGCCTGATAGTAAGCAGTATGTGTACCGAGTTTGGTTGCAGTCGGTCCACTACTTTAGGAGGAGATGCAGGATGTTGGCTCGCATGGTTTGGCAGAAATTCAAGAATATCATAGTTTACGACTTCGTGTCTCCTGTAGCGTGGGTTGTAGGTGTTTAATTCATGACAGCGGTTGTTCGCCTGATAGTAAACAGTATGTGTACCGAGTTTGGTTGCAGTCGGTCCACTACCTTAGGAGAAGGTGCAGGAAGATGGCTCGCATTGTTTTGCAGTAATTCAAGAATATCGTAGTTTACGACTCCGTGTCTCCTGTAGCTTGAGTGGTAGGTGTTTATTTCATGACAGCCGTTGTTCGCCTAAGAGTACGCAGAATGTATACCGAGTTTGGTTGCAGTCGGTCCACTACTTTAGGAGGAGGTGCAGGAAGATGTCTCGCATGGTTTTGCAGTAATTCAAGAATATCGTAGTTTACGGCTCCGTGTCTCCTGTAGCGTGAGTGGTAGGTGTTTAATTCATGACAGCCGTTGTTCGCCTGATAGAAAGCAGTTTGTGTACCGAGTTAGGTTGCAGTCGGTCCCTACATTAGGAGGAGGTGCAGGAAGATGTCTCGCATGGTTTTGCAGTAATTCAAGAATATCGTAGTTTACGACTTCATGTCTCCTCTAGCGTGAGTTGTAGGTGTTTATTCTTGACAGCGGTTGTTCGCCTGATAGTAAGCAGTATGTGTACCGAGTTTGGTTGCAGTCGGTCCAATACTTTAGGAGGAGGTGCAGGAAGATAGCTCGCATGGTTTTGCAGTAATTCAAGAATATCGTAGTTCACGACTTCGTGTCTCCTGTAGCGTGAGTGGTAGGTGTTTAATTCATGACAGCGGTTGTTCGCCTGATAGTAAGCAGTATGTGTACCGAGTTCGGTTGCAGTCGGTCCACTACTTTAGGAGGAGTTGCAGGAAGATGGCTCGCATGGTTTTGCAGTGATTCAAGAATATCGTAGTTTACGACTTCGTGTCTCCTGTAGCGTGAGTGGTAGGTGTTTAATTCATGACAGCGGTTGTTCGCCTGATAGTTAGCAGTATGTGTACCGAGTTTGGTTGCAGTCGGTCCATGACTTTAGGAGGAGGTGCAGGAAGATGGCTCGCATGGTTTTGCAGTAATTCGAGAATATCGTCGTTTATGACTTCGTGTCTCCTGTAGCGTGAGTGGTAGTTGTTAAATTCATTACAACGGTTGTACGCCTTATAGTAAGCAGGATGTGTGCCGAGTTTGGTTGCAGTCGGTCCACTACTGGAGGAGGAGGTGCTGGAAGGTTGCTCGCATGGTTTTGCAGTAATTCAAGAGTATCGTAGTTTACGACTTCGTTTCTACTGTAGTGTGAGTGGTAGGTGTTTAATTCATGACAGCTGTTGTTCGCCTGATAGCAAGCAGTATGTGTACCGAGTTTGGTTGCAGTCGGTCCACTACTTTAGGAGGAGGTGCAGGAAGATGGCTCGCATGGTTTTGCAGTAATTCAAGAATATCGTAGTTTACGACTTCGTGTCTCCTGTAGCGTGAGTGGTAGGTGTTTAATTCATGACAGCGGTTGTTCGCGTGATAGTAAGCAGTATGTGTACCAAGTTTGGTTGCAGTCGGTCCACTACTTTAGGAGGAGGTGCAGGAAGATGGCTCGCATGGTTTTGCAGTAATTCAAGAATATCGTAGTTTACGACTCCGTGTCTCCTGTAGCGTGAGTGGTAGGTGTTTAATTCAACACAGCGGTTGGTCGCCTGATAGTAAGCAGTATGTGTACCGAGTTTGGTTGCAGTCGGTCCACTACTTTAGGAGGAGGTGCAGGTTGATGGCTCGCATGGTTTGGCAGTAATTCAAGAATATCGTAGTTTACGACTTCGTGTCTCCTGTAGCTTGGGTTGTAGGTGTTTAATTCATGACAGCGGTTGTTCGCCTGATAGTAAGCAGTATGTGTACCGAGTTTGGTTGCAGTCGGTCCACTACCTTAGGAGAAGGTGCAGGAAGATGGCTCGCATGGTTTTGCAGTAACTCAAGAATATCGTAGTTTACGACTCCGTGTCTCCTGTAGCTTGAGTGGAACGTGTTTCATTCATGACAGCCGTTGTTCGCCTGAGAGGAAGCAGTATGTGTACCGAGTTTGGTTGCAGTCGGTCCACTACTTTAGGAGGAGGTGCAGGAAAATGGCTCGCATGGTTTTGCAGTAATTCAAGAATATCGTAGTTTACGACTCCGTGTCTCCTGTAGCGCGAGTGGTAGGTGTTTAATTCATGACAGCCGTTGTTCGCCTGATAGAAAGCAGTATGTGTACCGAGTTTGGTTGCAGTCGGTCCACTACTTTAGGAGGAGGTGCAGGAAGATGGCTCGCATGGTTTTGCAGTAATTCAAGAATATCGTAGTTTACGACTTCATGTCTCCTCTAGCTTGAGTTGTAGGTGTTTAATTCATGACAGCGGTTGTTCGCCTGATAGTAAGCAGTATGTGTACCGAGTTTGGTTGCAGTCGGTCCATGACTTTAGGAGGAGGTGCAGGAAGATGGCTCGCATGGTTTTGCAGTAATTCGAGAATATCGTAGTTTATGACTTCGTGTCTCCTGTAGCGTGAGTGGTAGTTGTTAAATTCATTACAAAGGTTGTTCGCCTTATAGTAAGCAGGATGTGTGCCGAGTTTGGCTGCAGTCGGTCCACTACTTTAGGAGGAGGTGCTGGAAGTCGCCTCGCATGGTTTTGCAGTAATTCAAGAATATCGTAGTTTACGACTCCGTGTCTCCTGTAGCGTGAGTGGTAGGTGTTTAATTCAACACAGCGGTTGTTCGCCTGATAGTAAGCAGTATGTGTACCGAGTTTGGTTGCAGTCGGTCCACTACTTTAGGAACAGGTGCAGGATGATGGCTCGCATGGTTTGGCAGTAATTCAAGAATATCGTAGTTTACGACTTCGTGTCTCCTGTAGCGTGGGTTGTAGGTGTTTAATTCATGACAGCGGTTGTTCGCCTGATAGTAAGCAGTATGTGTACCGAGTTTGGTTGCAGTCGGTCCACTACCTTAGGAGAAAGTGCAGGAAGATGGCTCGCATGGTTTTGCAGTAATTCAAGAATATCGTAGTTTACGACTCCGTGTCTCCTGTAGCTTGAGTGGTAGGTGTTTAATTCATGACAGCCGTTGTTCGCCTGAGTGGAAGCAGTATGTGTACCGAGTTTGGTTGCAGTCGGTCCACTACTTTAGGAGGAGGTGCAGGAAGATGGCTCGCATGGTTTTGCAGTAATTCAAGAATATCGTAGTTTACGACTCCGTGTCTCCTGTAGCGCGAGTGGTAGGTGTTTAATTCATGACAGCCGTTGTTCGCCTGATAGAAAGCAGTATGTGTACCGAGTTTGGTTGCAGTCGGTCCACTACTTTAGGAGGAGGTGCAGGAAGATGGCTCGCATGGTTTTGCAGTAATTCAAGAATATCGTAGTTTACGACTTCATGTCTCCTCTAGCGTGAGTTGTAGGTGTTTAATTCATGACAGCGGATGTTCGGCTTATAGTAAGCAGGATGAAAACCGAGTCTGGTTGCAGTCAGTCCACTACTTTAGGAGGAGGTGCAGGAAGATGGCTCGCATGGTTTTGCAGTAATTCAAGAATATCGTAGTTTACGACTCCGTGTCTCCTGTAGGTTGAGTGGTAGGTGTTTAATTCATGACAGCCGTTGTTCGCCTAAGAGTACGCAGAATGTGTACCGAGTTTGGTTGCAGTCGGTCCACTACTTTAGGAGGAGGTGCAGGAAGATGTCTCGCATGGTTTTGCAGTAATTTAAGAATATCGTAGTTTACGACTCCGTGTCTCCTGTAGCGTGAGTGGTAGTTGTTAAATTCATTACAACGGTTGTTCGCCTTATAGTAAGCAGGATGTGTGCCGAGTTTGGCTGCAGTCGGTCCACTACTTTAGGAGGAGGTGCAGGAAGTCGCGTCGCATGGTTTTGCAGTAATTCAAGAGTAACGTAGTTTACGACTTCGTTTCTACTGTAGTGTGAGTGGTAGGTGTTTAATTCATGACAGCTGTTGTTCGCCTGATAGCAAGCAGTATGTGTACCGAGTTTGGTTGCAGTCGGTCCACTACTTTAGGAGGAGGTGCAGGAAGATGGTTCGCACGGTTTTGCAGTAATTCAAGAATATCGTAGTTTACGACTTCGTGTCTCCTGTAGCGTGAGTGGTAGGTGTTTAATTCATGACAGCGGTTGTTCGCGTGATAGTAAGCAGTATGTGTACCAAGTTTGGTTGCAGTCGGTCCACTACTTTAGGAGGAGGTGCAGGAAGATGGCTCGCATGGTTTTGCAGTAATTCAAGAATATCGTAGTTTACGACTCCGTGTCTCCTGTAGCGTGAGTGGTAGGTGTTTAATTCAACACAGCGGTTGTTCGCCTGATAGTAAGCAGTATGTGTACCGAGTTTGGTTGCAGCCGGTCCACTACTTTAGGAGGAGGTGCAGGATGATGGCTCGCATGGTTTGGCAGTAATTCAAGAATATCGTAGTTTACGACTTCGTGTCTCCTGTAGCTTGGGTTGTAGGTGTTTAATTCATGACAGCGGTTGTTCGCCTGATAGTAAGCAGTATGTGTACCGAGTTTGGTTGCAGTCGGTCCACTACCTTAGGAGAAGGTGCAGGAAGATGGCTCGCATGGTTTTGCAGTAATTCAAGAATATCGTAGTTTACGACTCCGTGTCTCCTGTAGCTTGAGTGGTACGTGTTTAATTCATGACAGCCGTTGTTCGCCTGAGAGGAAGCAGTATGTGTACCGAGTTTGGTTGCAGTCGGTCCACTACTTTAGGAGGAGGTGCAGGAAAATGGCTCGCATGGTTTTGCAGTAATTCAAGAATATCGTAGTTTACGACTCCGTGTCTCCTGTAGCGCGAGTGGTAGGTGTTTTATTCATGACAGCCGTTGTTCGCCTGATAGAAAGCAGTATGTGTACCGAGTTTGGTTGCAGTCGGTCCACTACTTTAGGAGGAGGTGCAGGAAGATGGCTCGCATGGGTTTGCAGTAATTCAAGAATATCGTAGTTTACGACTTCATGTCTCCTCTAGCGTGAGTTGTAGGTGTTTAATTCATGACAGCGGTTGTTCGCCTGATAGTAAGCAGTATGTGTACCGAGTTTGGTTGCAGTCGGTCCATGACTTTAGGAGGAGGTGCAGGAAGATGGCTCGCATGGTTTTGCAGTAATTCGAGAATATCGTAGTTTATGACTTCGTGTCTCCTGTAGCGTGAGTGGTAGTTGTTAAATTCATTACAACGGTTGTTCGCCTTATAGTAAGCAGGATGTGTGCCGAGTTTTGCTGCAGTCGGTCCACTACTTTAGGAGGAGGTGCTGGAAGTCGCCTCGCATGGTTTTGCAGTAATTCAAGAGTATCGTACTTACGACTTCGTGTCTCCTGTAGTGTGAGTGGTAGGTGTTTAATTCATGACAGCGGTTGTTCGCGTGATAGTAAGCAGTATGTGTACCGAGTTTGGTTGCAGTCGGTCCACTACTTTAGGAGGAGGTGCAGGAAGATGGCTCGCATGGTTTTGCAGTAATTCAAGAATATCGTAGTTTACGACTCCGTGTCTCCTGTAGCGTGAGTGGTAGGTGTTTAATTCAACACAGCGGTTGTTCGCCTGATAGTAAGCAGTATGTGTAC
>JAOYRU010001258.1:87500-97500 GCA_026315105.1 Locusta migratoria | reverse complement strand
TCGGCGCGAGGCGTCGGGGTAGTGGACCCTCCCAAACACCACATGCCACGACAGGCGGCAGCCTGCGGGGTTCGGTGCTGGACTCTTCCCTGTTCGCTCGCCGCTACTGGGGGAATCCTTGTTAGTTTCTTTTCCTCCGCTTAGTAATATGCTTAAATTCAGCGGGTAGTCTCGCCTGCTCTGAGGTCGTTGTTTGAGAGGCTGCGCCACGTGCGACCAGTCGGCTGTGCACGCTACCGAGACACAGTACCGGTATGCGAACCGACCGGGCGACGGGCGCGGCGCGCTACGCGCATTTCAGGAGACGCGCCGAGGCTCGCGCCCCGACACGACGCTCCCAAGTCTCCGAAGCGAGGCGGGCGCCGAAACGCCTGCCGGCTTCAGTATACGTAGCCGACCCTCAGCCAGACGTGGCCCGGGAACGGAATCCATGGACCGCAATGTGCGTTCGAAACGTCGATGTTCATGTGTCCTGCAGTTCACATGTCGACGCGCAATTTGCTGCGTTCTTCATCGACCCACGAGCCGAGTGATCCACCGTCCTGGGTGATCTTTTTCACAATTTTTGTCTGTTCGTTGCGTGCGCAACTGTTTGCATAGGCGGGACCGGGGCGTTTGACGGCCCCTGTTCCATTCCACATTCGTCGTACGGCTCCACACCGGAGCAGAGAGGCACTCGGGCGAAAGTCATTCAAAACCGGCGCCGGGCGCCAGGTGCCGCGGGCCTCCCGCCTCCGGAGCTTCAGCGCTCGTACACCAGCTCAGCAGTTAGTTTTGAGACGTGCGCGTGGTCCCGCACGCGGCGCGCGCCCAGGAGGCGCAGTGTCTGTATGCGCGACAAGACACGCACATCGCAAGACATGCAGTCAAGTCGGTAATGATCCTTCCGCAGGTTCACCTACGGAAACCTTGTTACGACTTTTACTTCCTCTAAATGATCAAGTTTGGTCATCTTTCCGGTAGCATCGGCAACGACAGAGTCGATGCCGCGTACCAGTCCGAAGACCTCACTAAATCATTCAATCGGTAGTAGCGACGGGCGGTGTGTACAAAGGGCAGGGACGTAATCAACGCGAGCTTATGACTCGCGCTTACTGGGAATTCCTCGTTCATGGGGAACAATTGCAAGCCCCAATCCCTAGCACGAAGGAGGTTCAGCGGGTTACCCCGACCTTTCGGCCTAGGAAGACACGCTGATTCCTTCAGTGTAGCGCGCGTGCGGCCCAGAACATCTAAGGGCATCACAGACCTGTTATTGCTCAATCTCGTGCGGCTAGAAGCCGCCTGTCCCTCTAAGAAGAAAAGTAATCGCTGACAGCACGAAGGATGTCACGCGACTAGTTAGCAGGCTAGAGTCTCGTTCGTTATCGGAATTAACCAGACAAATCGCTCCACCAACTAAGAACGGCCATGCACCACCACCCACCGAATCAAGAAAGAGCTATCAATCTGTCAATCCTTCCGGTGTCCGGGCCTGGTGAGGTTTCCCGTGTTGAGTCAAATTAAGCCGCAGGCTCCACTCCTGGTGGTGCCCTTCCGTCAATTCCTTTAAGTTTCAGCTTTGCAACCATACTTCCCCCGGAACCCAAAAGCTTTGGTTTCCCGGAGGCTGCCCGCCGAGTCATCGGAGGAACTGCGGCGGATCGCTGGCTGGCATCGTTTATGGTTAGAACTAGGGCGGTATCTGATCGCCTTCGAACCTCTAACTTTCGTTCTTGATTAATGAAAACATACTTGGCAAATGCTTTCGCTTCTGTTCGTCTTGCGACGATCCAAGAATTTCACCTCTAACGTCGCAATACGAATGCCCCCGCCTGTCCCTATTAATCATTACCTCGGGTTCCGAAAACCAACAAAATAGAACCGAGGTCCTATTCCATTATTCCATGCACACAGTATTCAGGCGGGCTTGCCTGCTTTAAGCACTCTAATTTGTTCAAAGTAAACGTGCCGGCCCACCTCGACACTCGGTAAAGAGCACCGCGGTAGGATTTCAACGGGGTCCGCCTCGGGACGCACGGGCACGCACGAGGCGGCCGCGCGCCTTCGGCTCGCCCCACCGGCAGGACGTCCCACGATACATGCCAGTTAAACACCGACGGGCGGTGAACCAACAGCGTGGGACACAAATCCAACTACGAGCTTTTTAACCGCAACAACTTTAATATACGCTATTGGAGCTGGAATTACCGCGGCTGCTGGCACCAGACTTGCCCTCCAATAGATACTCGTTAAAGGATTTAAAGTGTACTCATTCCGATTACGGGGCCTCGGATGAGTCCCGTATCGTTATTTTTCGTCACTACCTCCCCGTGCCGGGAGTGGGTAATTTGCGCGCCTGCTGCCTTCCTTGGATGTGGTAGCCGTTTCTCAGGCTCCCTCTCCGGAATCGAACCCTGATTCCCCGTTACCCGTTACAACCATGGTAGGCGCAGAACCTACCATCGACAGTTGATAAGGCAGACATTTGAAAGATGCGTCGCCGGTACGGAGACCGTGCGATCAGCCCAAAGTTATTCAGAGTCACCAAGGCAAACGGACCGGACGAGCCGACCGATTGGTTTTGATCTAATAAAAGCGTCCCTTCCATCTCTGGTCGGGACTCTGTTTGCATGTATTAGCTCTAGAATTACCACAGTTATCCAAGTAACGTGGGTACGATCTAAGGAACCATAACTGATTTAATGAGCCATTCGCGGTTTCACCTTAATGCGGCTTGTACTGAGACATGCATGGCTTAATCTTTGAGACAAGCATATGACTACTGGCAGGATCAACCAGGGAGCTGCCTTGCTTGCATAGCGTAGCAGCGAGGCCTGGCCGGGAGTGCATCCCGGCGGCCCGCGCGAACACGCAGTTCGCACCAGGAAGAAGAGTCCAGGAGGAGGCGGGGCTCCCCTGCACGATACACCTCGAAACCCTCTCAGGTCCCGGCGGCGCGCGGCGCCGGCCGAAGCACGTGGTCGGGTCCGAGAGAGGCGCAATCGCCCGGAGACAGGCGAGTAGACGAGTTCAGAAAACCCGTGCTCCCAACTGAGCTTGCCGCTGCCGGCAGAGGCCCGGGAGCGTGCTGTCGTGGCATTGCCGGCGGGAGGCAACACGGACGGCCGAGGCCGGCCGGAAGCTCCGGCGCCGGCGCCACAAGGGCGGGGCCGGGGCCCCGCCCCGTAGGCGGCGTGCAGAAGCGGGCGGGCGCGGCCGAGTCACCGGCCGCCGGCCGCGGTACAAGCCGCCGGCGAGAACCGCCGGGGCCACCGAGCCAGCAGCCGGAGTCGGGCCGCCGAACGCCGGGCGGCGGAGCAGCCCACACAGGCCGCAGCCGCCGCGCCGCGCTTCGCACAGCGCGCCCCGCCGCCGCTCCCACTCGCGGGGAGCCGCGCCGGCCGCGCGCCGCCGCGCGCCCCTCCCGCCCGCCGCGCGCCGCGCCCGGCCGCCGCCTCGGCGGCAGCGCGCCGGCGCCGCGCGGCCGGCGCGCGCGCCCGCGCCGCCCGCCCCACCGCCGCCGCGCGGCCCCCGCCCGCCGGCCGGCGTCGCCGCCCGCCCGCCGGCCCACCGTACCGGTCGCCACGCACTTCGGCAGGAAAGTGCACCACCGGGTGACCGTCACACGCAATCGTACGAATCGCGTGTTGCGTCCCAGAGAGCAACCGGTAACGATAGGGCAACGACACCACACCCATTTCAGTGGGTCCTGTGAAGTTGGCAACCCTTTCTTTGGTCCTTTGGAGAACGTACTCTCCTTTCGGAGTTCTAGACGGATACGCGATAGGTGCGGGGTGCAAAACGTAAATAGCTCTGCAACAGTTCGCCGACAAACATACGGAACTTTCCCGCAGACTGTAGTGGTTGTTTGTCTCGTCCTCTCCGCCCGTTTTCGGTTCGTCTGTTTTTCTTTCATGTCCGTTTCTGTTCTTTTGTTGTTGGTTCCGTTACTGCGGTTGTTCCTGTTGTTGTGCCCTGCTTGTTTGTGGTGTTTGTTGTTGTCGTCGTTTACACACATAGTTCCGATCACAGTCGGAAGTAGCTCCCAAAGAGCTGTACAGGTAATCCTAATGACGTTTGACTGTGCACACCATACGTCATGCGGTAATTGCAATAATGGGGACTCCATTGACACGCCACTGTGAGGTTCCGGGGTTCCCCGTACAAAATCGAAATACCCCTGTCGATTTTCGCCGGCAAAATAGTAGCAATTGACCACAAACTGGAGTCGTTTTGGAGGTGGCTTGACAGAATTCTTTGCCCAATAGCGCAAACAGAGCTCGCGAAGCGTTCTACAGGACATCCGAAAAACATCTGTCCGTGCAGAGTATACGTCACCAGGTAAATGCAGCCATGTGGAATGCATCGTCACGTCACTGTACACTGGCACCACTGTCGTCGGGAAACCGGCATTGTCTTTGGGGCCTCTGTGTACATATACTGCACTTGTAGAGTGCATGGGAACATTGCTATCGAATCGCCCGAAGAGCACGAAACAAAACAAACAAACGTGCGTTTACCACGGTGGATATCCGAGTAGCTGTCGTATTTGTGCCCCTCACCCGGGACATGTACATTTGCCGCACATTCAATGAGCGAGTACCGACCATCGTAGACAAGAACCATTGCACATGTCCCCAGCGCTCGGGAAGGAAACAAAAACGGGTCGAATTGTTGGAAGGAAACGGGTGCACAGTCCACGGTAGCATGTCAATGGACACCCCATTATTGCAATTACCTCATGCGGTATAATCCGCACGGAACAATGCTATTCGGCGTACCCGCAGAACCCGTTGCCGGCCATTGAGAACCGCGATCGGAACCATGTTCGTACAATTAGGCAAACGAGTATCTCGAAGGACACCACATGTCGTGGTGATGTGTCGTAGTCTGCAGAACCATGTAAACCGTGTACAGAGAACCCCCGAACCGATGTCGTGGACGCAGGTGGAACGATGTCGCGCGCCACGCACACGAAAGGCATAAGTACGCATGCGCGCCCGGGTAAGCACCAGCGCCGCCACACCGACCATAGCACCAGCGGGTAGCTGTGATCAGGAACGACGTGGCGAGGTGACGCGCGGTTACGGTACGCCACGGTAGGTTAGGGTTGCGTTAGGTTAGGTTACGTGAGGTCGGGTTAGGTTAGGCTACGTTGGGTTAGGTTAGGGCACGTTGCGTTAGGTTAGGTCACGTTAGGTTAGGTTAGGTTAGGTTAGGTTAGGGTAGGGTAGGGTAGGTTAGGTTAGGTTAGGCGACGCTACGCTAGGTTACGTTAGCGGAGGGCAGGGCAGGTGACGCGACGCGACGCCAGGCCGGGTCACGTCACGTCGCGTCACAGCGCGCCGGGCGGCGCCCGCGGCCGCGCCCCGCCCCCCACACCAGCCGACGCCGGCCTGCGGAGGGCGGCGCGACGTGCGCGCGTGCGGGGCACAGCCGCGCGCCGGGGCCGCCCGCCCGACGGGCACCGGGCGCCGGGGCAGCGGCCGGCCGCGGCCCGGCCGAGGCGCCCAGGCCGGCGGCGCGGCGGCGCGCGGGGCCGGCAGCGGGCGCGGCGCGTGCGCCCCGCGGGGGCCGGTGGCGCTGCGCCGGGCCGGGCCGGAGTGGCGGCGGTCCGAGCGGCCGGCGGCCGGCGGGGGCGCGCGCCGCCGCCCCCGACCGAACCGAGCGGATAGGGACAGCGGGAAAGTCGGGGAGGGCGGCGAACGCGTCACGGCGCGGTCCCGGGGGGTGCCCACAGTGGAATGAGAGGGCGACCAGGGCCCGCCGTCCACCCGCGCGTGGCGCGAAATTCGGGGGTCGCCCGGCGGAGGAGGGCCGGCGACGGCGAGCCGGCGGCCGGAGGAGCGGACGTGTGTTCGCGCGGCGACAAATGGACCGGCCGCCACCGTTTGTGTCCGCGAGCGCCAACCCGAACGCCGGAGGCCGGCGGCAGTGCGAGACGGGCGGGCAAATGGCACACGTATGGGAGCACCCCCCGAAACGGCGCGCGCGCGCGGCAAAAAAAAAAAAAAAAAAAAAAAAAAAAAAAAAAAAAAAAAAAGAGGGGGGGGGGGGGGTGCGGCGGCACGGACACACACGCACAAAAGAACAGGTAACATGTGCATTACGACACAAGGTCGGCAATACGCGTGCACGACAAGGTGCATCACCGGCCATTGGACGGGTACACGAACGGAGGACGTCCGTACAGAACGAACGCAGACAGACGCGCGAGTGGGCGAGACCAGGATCCCGGTTCCGCCCTCCCGCCGGCCCGTCGATGTGGTGCAGGGCGACGACGCGCCGTGGAGGAGCGGCCCGCGGCCGTCGCCAGCGTGTGCGGCGCCGAGGGCGCGACAGGTGGCGCTGCCGGCGACGGGTGCGCGGAACCGCCGATAGGTGGCGCCGGCGAGGGCACGGCGGGAGGCGGGCGGCCGTCGTGCGGCCGGCAGATGGCGGCACCGCGCCGAGGAGCCGGCCGGGTTAATGGCGGGGACGGCGGTGACGCCGCCACGTAGAGACCAATTGCGACGGGCGAACGAGGAGGCGCCGCCCCGGAGCGCAGGGGCGCGCCCGATCGCGTTGGGCGACACTCGCGTGGCGCGGCCGGGGGGGTGGCCCGCACCCGGTTCACGGCCGACGTCGCCAGCGACACGAGGGCGGAGGGTGCCGGACCTGCGACGTTGGCACCCCCGCGTCGGGAAGGCGTACATGTCGAGACAGACATGCAATTGGTGCGGAGGTCCGTGTACGAAAGGGAAACAGGTGCGCATAAATGCCGCCGAGAAGGTACACAAACGTACCGCAAAGGTTGGCGGGCTCCTCACGAGTGTCCGCCCAGTGGTGCAAACATAGTAGTAACTAGGTCGCAAGGAGGTCTACCGGAAGCCGTCGTGACGTGTCGCCGTGCACACCGTACGTCGGCGGATAGACGCGGTGATGTGGAAGGTCATTTGCGCGTTACTGCACACGCGGCACCGCGTGTCCGAGACAGGCACACCGTCATTTTGCGGCCCTGTGTACATACACCACAGTTGTAGAGGTCATGTGAACATTCGTATGGTAACCGCCCGAGGGAAATACGTGTACAAACGCCAGACCGCAGTTGTACGACGCGACGGGCATGGGAGGGAAGCATCAGTTGGGAAGGGCGTGAGGCAGGGTGCTAGCCTATCTCCGATGCTTTTCAGTGTGCAGGCGGTGAAGGAAAGCACGGACGGCTTTGGGATAGGGAGTAACGTTCAGGGGGACGACAGGACAACATTGCGTGTTGCCGATGGCAGTGTAATGCTGCCAGAGACAGCAAAGGACCTGGAAGAGCGGTTGAATGGAATGGACAGTGTGTTGCGGGGAATGTATACAATGGACATTGACAAGAGCAAAACAAAAGTAATGGAAGTGCGGTCGTCGAGGATCAGGCGATGCCGAAGGAGGTAGAGTGGGGAACGATACAATGTCGGCGGTAGATGCGTTTTGTGACGTGGGTAGGGAAATAACGGGCGATGGTCGCGGTACAGAGGACATAAAATGCAGAATGGCGACGGGAGGGAAAGCATTCCGGGAAGACGAGAAATGTGCTAACTCCGAACAGTAATGTGCGTATGAGGAGGTCTTTTCGGAAAGCATTTGAGCGGAGAGGTGCCTTGTACGGACGCGACACGTGGACGACAGGCGGTGCGGACAGCGGGAGATTAGAGGCGTTTGAGATGTGGTGCCACAGAAGAATGCCAATGATTAGGTGGGTAGCTCGCATAACCAATGAAGAGGTACTGGACAGACCCGTGGCCAAAAGAGGGGATCGCAGACATCGAGGAATCGTACATGTAGCACCGGGGGGAGGTGTGTGGGGGTACAAATCGCAGAGGGAGACCGAGAGACGCGTATAGTATGCCGATTCACGTGGATGTGGGTTGCCGTTCCCATGAGGAGATGAAAAGGCCTGCTCAGGACAGAGACTAGGGTGGAGAGCTGCATCAAAGCAGACCCCGGACCGAGGAGCATAATGCGAATAACATTAACCGCCCGGGACAAAGAGTATGGTGACATTTGCCGATACCGGATAGGCCGTCGCACGTGTGCCCCGTAACCGGGAAAGATACATGATCCGCAGGCCGTGACGGGTATTCCACCCGCTGCACATGCAATGTGTCGTTTGTACGCCCGACCGGGTACCGCGCATCGTAAACACGAACCGTTGCGCATGCCCCAGGAGCCCGCGAACAAAAGGGTCCCATCGTGGGGAGAAAGGTACCGCGGTAGAGCAGACGGGCGCAAATGCCACGGTAGCATGTGCGTGGACACCCCATGGCGGGAGGTATCGCGTGAGGTGTAATGTGCACGGAGGATGTCCGCCAAGAGCCGGTCGACAGCCATTTTGGAACCGCGGGCCGAACCATGTCGGTGCGCGTTGTCCCTGTACCGGTGGTCGGTGTTCAGAACAATAGCGGGCCCGTGCACCGACACGTTGTCCTGCCCCCGATATTATCGGGGAAGGCCTGGTATTTGGACATCATTGCGGCATGGGGCGACAGTTGTCGATGAACGTGCGAGACGGGAACCGTTACGAACAACACTGTCAACCGGTTGCGCACGACGGAGGACACCCTTGCGTTGTACGACATAGCGATAGCATGTAGCAGACGGGGGCTGTACGGTAGTGTGTCTGAGGTGGCCGCAATCACGTACATGCAGGTACGTGTATGTGACGTGCGCGTACCGTACATGTACAAATACGGCCCCACCCAGCACGTACATTGGCGCGTATGAATGTGTAGTAATGGGTCTGCCCTATCCTCCCGCCGCCCGTAATGTCTGTGGCAGCCGCGGTGAATCACCGCAACAATGGATGGCATCGGTGATGGGTAAGAGTGAATGGCGACATGTCGTGTAGCCCGCCGGTCGTGTGTACACACGTATTCCACAACATTGCCGTTTACCGGCCATAGATCCCGCAGGCGACGCCCGTGTACATGTCCAGACGTCCGAGGCGTGTGACGTACGTAACATTCCCATCCGACGTGTGCCACGTCGCCGACCGCACCGTACTGTGTGCTGCACGGCCCGTAGCCCCATGTCGACGAACCGCCGTCCACTGTTCTGCGAGCGGGTACCACATCATTAACATCCCATGTACAGCCAAACGCCAGCCGCCGGTGGATCGATCGCGAAAGGTACCTGCCCGTCGAGCCGTTGCGTCACGTTCTGCCTGCACAGCACTCCACCGTGAGGTGGCGTACCGCTGCAGTGCAATGCGTGTAATGCGTGTCCCCGCACGTTACCGATTGGGCTCTTCCATGGCCTCTAACGTCAAACCACCTCCCTCCGTAGATGTGCCAATCGCACACGTTCATAGCCAGGCTGCAACACTATACCAGTTACACACGTTTGCAGATCAGATGAGATTAATTATTTGTTCCGTAGACCCAAATTGAGGGGATCCCCGTGGATGTGGAACATGTCAAGAAACAAAATGTACAGGTTGCATAACAAATAATACTAACAATGTAAATACAGATACATAATTGTTTAAGGTTCTTCTTTTAGGGTTTTTTTGTGATCATATAATAGTACTAATATAGTATGGGTGCATGCAGCACGTGGTACAAGGTAGAAAGTCACTAACGGAGTAGAAGGAGGTGGCCACTAGAAGGTCGTTTAGGTTCCTCTTCAACCGACCTTTATTTGTGGCTAAAGTGTTTGTACTTGATGGTAAAGTATTGGAAATGTGTGTTCCTGAGTAGTGGACCCCTTTGTGAACCGAAGTAGGTGCTTTTAGATCCTTGTGTGGACCATTGTTGTTTCTAGTATTGTATGTGTGAACCGAGCTGCTTGTTGGGAAAAGGGATATATTATTTATGACAAATGTCATTAAGGAATAAATACACTGAGAGGCGGTAGTTAATATACCCAGTTCTTTGAAGAGGCTTCTACAGGACGTCCGTGAATGTACGCCACAAATAATACGTATTACACGTTTTTGGGCTCTGAAGACTTGTGACCGACCCGAAGAGTTACCCCACAATTATTATACCATATG
>JAOYRU010001258.1:70000-80000 GCA_026315105.1 Locusta migratoria | reverse complement strand
CAATTTGCTGCGTTCTTCATCGACCCACGAGCCGAGTGATCCACCGTCCTGGGTGATCTTTTTCACAATTTTTGTCTGTTCGTTGCGTGCGCAACTGTTTGCATAGGCGGGACCGGGGCGTTTGACGGCCCCTGTTCCATTCCACATTCGTCGTACGGCTCCACACCGGAGCAGAGAGGCACTCGGGCGAAAGTCATTCAAAACCGGCGCCGGGCGCCAGGTGCCGCGGGCCTCCCGCCTCCGGAGCTTCAGCGCTCGTACACCAGCTCAGCAGTTAGTTTTGAGACGTGCGCGTGGTCCCGCACGCGGCGCGCGCCCAGGAGGCGCAGTGTCTGTATGCGCGACAAGACACGCACATCGCAAGACATGCAGTCAAGTCGGTAATGATCCTTCCGCAGGTTCACCTACGGAAACCTTGTTACGACTTTTACTTCCTCTAAATGATCAAGTTTGGTCATCTTTCCGGTAGCATCGGCAACGACAGAGTCGATGCCGCGTACCAGTCCGAAGACCTCACTAAATCATTCAATCGGTAGTAGCGACGGGCGGTGTGTACAAAGGGCAGGGACGTAATCAACGCGAGCTTATGACTCGCGCTTACTGGGAATTCCTCGTTCATGGGGAACAATTGCAAGCCCCAATCCCTAGCACGAAGGAGGTTCAGCGGGTTACCCCGACCTTTCGGCCTAGGAAGACACGCTGATTCCTTCAGTGTAGCGCGCGTGCGGCCCAGAACATCTAAGGGCATCACAGACCTGTTATTGCTCAATCTCGTGCGGCTAGAAGCCGCCTGTCCCTCTAAGAAGAAAAGTAATCGCTGACAGCACGAAGGATGTCACGCGACTAGTTAGCAGGCTAGAGTCTCGTTCGTTATCGGAATTAACCAGACAAATCGCTCCACCAACTAAGAACGGCCATGCACCACCACCCACCGAATCAAGAAAGAGCTATCAATCTGTCAATCCTTCCGGTGTCCGGGCCTGGTGAGGTTTCCCGTGTTGAGTCAAATTAAGCCGCAGGCTCCACTCCTGGTGGTGCCCTTCCGTCAATTCCTTTAAGTTTCAGCTTTGCAACCATACTTCCCCCGGAACCCAAAAGCTTTGGTTTCCCGGAGGCTGCCCGCCGAGTCATCGGAGGAACTGCGGCGGATCGCTGGCTGGCATCGTTTATGGTTAGAACTAGGGCGGTATCTGATCGCCTTCGAACCTCTAACTTTCGTTCTTGATTAATGAAAACATACTTGGCAAATGCTTTCGCTTCTGTTCGTCTTGCGACGATCCAAGAATTTCACCTCTAACGTCGCAATACGAATGCCCCCGCCTGTCCCTATTAATCATTACCTCGGGTTCCGAAAACCAACAAAATAGAACCGAGGTCCTATTCCATTATTCCATGCACACAGTATTCAGGCGGGCTTGCCTGCTTTAAGCACTCTAATTTGTTCAAAGTAAACGTGCCGGCCCACCTCGACACTCGGTAAAGAGCACCGCGGTAGGATTTCAACGGGGTCCGCCTCGGGACGCACGGGCACGCACGAGGCGGCCGCGCGCCTTCGGCTCGCCCCACCGGCAGGACGTCCCACGATACATGCCAGTTAAACACCGACGGGCGGTGAACCAACAGCGTGGGACACAAATCCAACTACGAGCTTTTTAACCGCAACAACTTTAATATACGCTATTGGAGCTGGAATTACCGCGGCTGCTGGCACCAGACTTGCCCTCCAATAGATACTCGTTAAAGGATTTAAAGTGTACTCATTCCGATTACGGGGCCTCGGATGAGTCCCGTATCGTTATTTTTCGTCACTACCTCCCCGTGCCGGGAGTGGGTAATTTGCGCGCCTGCTGCCTTCCTTGGATGTGGTAGCCGTTTCTCAGGCTCCCTCTCCGGAATCGAACCCTGATTCCCCGTTACCCGTTACAACCATGGTAGGCGCAGAACCTACCATCGACAGTTGATAAGGCAGACATTTGAAAGATGCGTCGCCGGTACGGAGACCGTGCGATCAGCCCAAAGTTATTCAGAGTCACCAAGGCAAACGGACCGGACGAGCCGACCGATTGGTTTTGATCTAATAAAAGCGTCCCTTCCATCTCTGGTCGGGACTCTGTTTGCATGTATTAGCTCTAGAATTACCACAGTTATCCAAGTAACGTGGGTACGATCTAAGGAACCATAACTGATTTAATGAGCCATTCGCGGTTTCACCTTAATGCGGCTTGTACTGAGACATGCATGGCTTAATCTTTGAGACAAGCATATGACTACTGGCAGGATCAACCAGGGAGCTGCCTTGCTTGCATAGCGTAGCAGCGAGGCCTGGCCGGGAGTGCATCCCGGCGGCCCGCGCGAACACGCAGTTCGCACCAGGAAGAAGAGTCCAGGAGGAGGCGGGGCTCCCCTGCACGATACACCTCGAAACCCTCTCAGGTCCCGGCGGCGCGCGGCGCCGGCCGAAGCACGTGGTCGGGTCCGAGAGAGGCGCAATCGCCCGGAGACAGGCGAGTAGACGAGTTCAGAAAACCCGTGCTCCCAACTGAGCTTGCCGCTGCCGGCAGAGGCCCGGGAGCGTGCTGTCGTGGCATTGCCGGCGGGAGGCAACACGGACGGCCGAGGCCGGCCGGAAGCTCCGGCGCCGGCGCCACAAGGGCGGGGCCGGGGCCCCGCCCCGTAGGCGGCGTGCAGAAGCGGGCGGGCGCGGCCGAGTCACCGGCCGCCGGCCGCGGTACAAGCCGCCGGCGAGAACCGCCGGGGCCACCGAGCCAGCAGCCGGAGTCGGGCCGCCGAACGCCGGGCGGCGGAGCAGCCCACACAGGCCGCAGCCGCCGCGCCGCGCTTCGCACAGCGCGCCCCGCCGCCGCTCCCACTCGCGGGGAGCCGCGCCGGCCGCGCGCCGCCGCGCGCCCCTCCCGCCCGCCGCGCGCCGCGCCCGGCCGCCGCCTCGGCGGCAGCGCGCCGGCGCCGCGCGGCCGGCGCGCGCGCCCGCGCCGCCCGCCCCACCGCCGCCGCGCGGCCCCCGCCCGCCGGCCGGCGTCGCCGCCCGCCCGCCGGCCCACCGTACCGGTCGCCACGCACTTCGGCAGGAAAGTGCACCACCGGGTGACCGTCACACGCAATCGTACGAATCGCGTGTTGCGTCCCAGAGAGCAACCGGTAACGATAGGGCAACGACACCACACCCATTTCAGTGGGTCCTGTGAAGTTGGCAACCCTTTCTTTGGTCCTTTGGAGAACGTACTCTCCTTTCGGAGTTCTAGACGGATACGCGATAGGTGCGGGGTGCAAAACGTAAATAGCTCTGCAACAGTTCGCCGACAAACATACGGAACTTTCCCGCAGACTGTAGTGGTTGTTTGTCTCGTCCTCTCCGCCCGTTTTCGGTTCGTCTGTTTTTCTTTCATGTCCGTTTCTGTTCTTTTGTTGTTGGTTCCGTTACTGCGGTTGTTCCTGTTGTTGTGCCCTGCTTGTTTGTGGTGTTTGTTGTTGTCGTCGTTTACACACATAGTTCCGATCACAGTCGGAAGTAGCTCCCAAAGAGCTGTACAGGTAATCCTAATGACGTTTGACTGTGCACACCATACGTCATGCGGTAATTGCAATAATGGGGACTCCATTGACACGCCACTGTGAGGTTCCGGGGTTCCCCGTACAAAATCGAAATACCCCTGTCGATTTTCGCCGGCAAAATAGTAGCAATTGACCACAAACTGGAGTCGTTTTGGAGGTGGCTTGACAGAATTCTTTGCCCAATAGCGCAAACAGAGCTCGCGAAGCGTTCTACAGGACATCCGAAAAACATCTGTCCGTGCAGAGTATACGTCACCAGGTAAATGCAGCCATGTGGAATGCATCGTCACGTCACTGTACACTGGCACCACTGTCGTCGGGAAACCGGCATTGTCTTTGGGGCCTCTGTGTACATATACTGCACTTGTAGAGTGCATGGGAACATTGCTATCGAATCGCCCGAAGAGCACGAAACAAAACAAACAAACGTGCGTTTACCACGGTGGATATCCGAGTAGCTGTCGTATTTGTGCCCCTCACCCGGGACATGTACATTTGCCGCACATTCAATGAGCGAGTACCGACCATCGTAGACAAGAACCATTGCACATGTCCCCAGCGCTCGGGAAGGAAACAAAAACGGGTCGAATTGTTGGAAGGAAACGGGTGCACAGTCCACGGTAGCATGTCAATGGACACCCCATTATTGCAATTACCTCATGCGGTATAATCCGCACGGAACAATGCTATTCGGCGTACCCGCAGAACCCGTTGCCGGCCATTGAGAACCGCGATCGGAACCATGTTCGTACAATTAGGCAAACGAGTATCTCGAAGGACACCACATGTCGTGGTGATGTGTCGTAGTCTGCAGAACCATGTAAACCGTGTACAGAGAACCCCCGAACCGATGTCGTGGACGCAGGTGGAACGATGTCGCGCGCCACGCACACGAAAGGCATAAGTACGCATGCGCGCCCGGGTAAGCACCAGCGCCGCCACACCGACCATAGCACCAGCGGGTAGCTGTGATCAGGAACGACGTGGCGAGGTGACGCGCGGTTACGGTACGCCACGGTAGGTTAGGGTTGCGTTAGGTTAGGTTACGTGAGGTCGGGTTAGGTTAGGCTACGTTGGGTTAGGTTAGGGCACGTTGCGTTAGGTTAGGTCACGTTAGGTTAGGTTAGGTTAGGTTAGGTTAGGGTAGGGTAGGGTAGGTTAGGTTAGGTTAGGCGACGCTACGCTAGGTTACGTTAGCGGAGGGCAGGGCAGGTGACGCGACGCGACGCCAGGCCGGGTCACGTCACGTCGCGTCACAGCGCGCCGGGCGGCGCCCGCGGCCGCGCCCCGCCCCCCACACCAGCCGACGCCGGCCTGCGGAGGGCGGCGCGACGTGCGCGCGTGCGGGGCACAGCCGCGCGCCGGGGCCGCCCGCCCGACGGGCACCGGGCGCCGGGGCAGCGGCCGGCCGCGGCCCGGCCGAGGCGCCCAGGCCGGCGGCGCGGCGGCGCGCGGGGCCGGCAGCGGGCGCGGCGCGTGCGCCCCGCGGGGGCCGGTGGCGCTGCGCCGGGCCGGGCCGGAGTGGCGGCGGTCCGAGCGGCCGGCGGCCGGCGGGGGCGCGCGCCGCCGCCCCCGACCGAACCGAGCGGATAGGGACAGCGGGAAAGTCGGGGAGGGCGGCGAACGCGTCACGGCGCGGTCCCGGGGGGTGCCCACAGTGGAATGAGAGGGCGACCAGGGCCCGCCGTCCACCCGCGCGTGGCGCGAAATTCGGGGGTCGCCCGGCGGAGGAGGGCCGGCGACGGCGAGCCGGCGGCCGGAGGAGCGGACGTGTGTTCGCGCGGCGACAAATGGACCGGCCGCCACCGTTTGTGTCCGCGAGCGCCAACCCGAACGCCGGAGGCCGGCGGCAGTGCGAGACGGGCGGGCAAATGGCACACGTATGGGAGCACCCCCCGAAACGGCGCGCGCGCGCGGCAAAAAAAAAAAAAAAAAAAAAAAAAAAAAAAAAAAAGAGGGGGAGGGGGGGGGGGGGTGCGGCGGCACGGACACACACGCACAAAAGAACAGGTAACATGTGCATTACGACACAAGGTCGGCAATACGCGTGCACGACAAGGTGCATCACCGGCCATTGGACGGGTACACGAACGGAGGACGTCCGTACAGAACGAACGCAGACAGACGCGCGAGTGGGCGAGACCAGGATCCCGGTTCCGCCCTCCCGCCGGCCCGTCGATGTGGTGCAGGGCGACGACGCGCCGTGGAGGAGCGGCCCGCGGCCGTCGCCAGCGTGTGCGGCGCCGAGGGCGCGACAGGTGGCGCTGCCGGCGACGGGTGCGCGGAACCGCCGATAGTTGGCGCCGGCGAGGGCACGGCGGGAGGCGGGCGGCCGTCGTGCGGCCGGCAGATGGCGGCACCGCGCCGAGGAGCCGGCCGGGTTAATGGCGGGGACGGCGGTGACGCCGCCACGTAGAGACCAATTGCGACGGGCGAACGAGGAGGCGCCGCCCCGGAGCGCAGGGGCGCGCCCGATCGCGTTGGGCGACACTCGCGTGGCGCGGCCGGGGGGGTGGCCCGCACCCGGTTCACGGCCGACGTCGCCAGCGACACGAGGGCGGAGGGTGCCGGACCTGCGACGTTGGCACCCCCGCGTCGGGAAGGCGTACATGTCGAGACAGACATGCAATTGGTGCGGAGGTCCGTGTACGAAAGGGAAACAGGTGCGCATAAATGCCGCCGAGAAGGTACACAAACGTACCGCAAAGGTTGGCGGGCTCCTCACGAGTGTCCGCCCAGTGGTGCAAACATAGTAGTAACTAGGTCGCAAGGAGGTCTACCGGAAGCCGTCGTGACGTGTCGCCGTGCACACCGTACGTCGGCGGATAGACGCGGTGATGTGGAAGGTCATTTGCGCGTTACTGCACACGCGGCACCGCGTGTCCGAGACAGGCACACCGTCATTTTGCGGCCCTGTGTACATACACCACAGTTGTAGAGGTCATGTGAACATTCGTATGGTAACCGCCCGAGGGAAATACGTGTACAAACGCCAGACCGCAGTTGTACGACGCGACGGGCATGGGAGGGAAGCATCAGTTGGGAAGGGCGTGAGGCAGGGTGCTAGCCTATCTCCGATGCTTTTCAGTGTGCAGGCGGTGAAGGAAAGCACGGACGGCTTTGGGATAGGGAGTAACGTTCAGGGGGACGACAGGACAACATTGCGTGTTGCCGATGGCAGTGTAATGCTGCCAGAGACAGCAAAGGACCTGGAAGAGCGGTTGAATGGAATGGACAGTGTGTTGCGGGGAATGTATACAATGGACATTGACAAGAGCAAAACAAAAGTAATGGAAGTGCGGTCGTCGAGGATCAGGCGATGCCGAAGGAGGTAGAGTGGGGAACGATACAATGTCGGCGGTAGATGCGTTTTGTGACGTGGGTAGGGAAATAACGGGCGATGGTCGCGGTACAGAGGACATAAAATGCAGAATGGCGACGGGAGGGAAAGCATTCCGGGAAGACGAGAAATGTGCTAACTCCGAACAGTAATGTGCGTATGAGGAGGTCTTTTCGGAAAGCATTTGAGCGGAGAGGTGCCTTGTACGGACGCGACACGTGGACGACAGGCGGTGCGGACAGCGGGAGATTAGAGGCGTTTGAGATGTGGTGCCACAGAAGAATGCCAATGATTAGGTGGGTAGCTCGCATAACCAATGAAGAGGTACTGGACAGACCCGTGGCCAAAAGAGGGGATCGCAGACATCGAGGAATCGTACATGTAGCACCGGGGGGAGGTGTGTGGGGGTACAAATCGCAGAGGGAGACCGAGAGACGCGTATAGTATGCCGATTCACGTGGATGTGGGTTGCCGTTCCCATGAGGAGATGAAAAGGCCTGCTCAGGACAGAGACTAGGGTGGAGAGCTGCATCAAAGCAGACCCCGGACCGAGGAGCATAATGCGAATAACATTAACCGCCCGGGACAAAGAGTATGGTGACATTTGCCGATACCGGATAGGCCGTCGCACGTGTGCCCCGTAACCGGGAAAGATACATGATCCGCAGGCCGTGACGGGTATTCCACCCGCTGCACATGCAATGTGTCGTTTGTACGCCCGACCGGGTACCGCGCATCGTAAACACGAACCGTTGCGCATGCCCCAGGAGCCCGCGAACAAAAGGGTCCCATCGTGGGGAGAAAGGTACCGCGGTAGAGCAGACGGGCGCAAATGCCACGGTAGCATGTGCGTGGACACCCCATGGCGGGAGGTATCGCGTGAGGTGTAATGTGCACGGAGGATGTCCGCCAAGAGCCGGTCGACAGCCATTTTGGAACCGCGGGCCGAACCATGTCGGTGCGCGTTGTCCCTGTACCGGTGGTCGGTGTTCAGAACAATAGCGGGCCCGTGCACCGACACGTTGTCCTGCCCCCGATATTATCGGGGAAGGCCTGGTATTTGGACATCATTGCGGCATGGGGCGACAGTTGTCGATGAACGTGCGAGACGGGAACCGTTACGAACAACACTGTCAACCGGTTGCGCACGACGGAGGACACCCTTGCGTTGTACGACATAGCGATAGCATGTAGCAGACGGGGGCTGTACGGTAGTGTGTCTGAGGTGGCCGCAATCACGTACATGCAGGTACGTGTATGTGACGTGCGCGTACCGTACATGTACAAATACGGCCCCACCCAGCACGTACATTGGCGCGTATGAATGTGTAGTAATGGGTCTGCCCTATCCTCCCGCCGCCCGTAATGTCTGTGGCAGCCGCGGTGAATCACCGCAACAATGGATGGCATCGGTGATGGGTAAGAGTGAATGGCGACATGTCGTGTAGCCCGCCGGTCGTGTGTACACACGTATTCCACAACATTGCCGTTTACCGGCCATAGATCCCGCAGGCGACGCCCGTGTACATGTCCAGACGTCCGAGGCGTGTGACGTACGTAACATTCCCATCCGACGTGTGCCACGTCGCCGACCGCACCGTACTGTGTGCTGCACGGCCCGTAGCCCCATGTCGACGAACCGCCGTCCACTGTTCTGCGAGCGGGTACCACATCATTAACATCCCATGTACAGCCAAACGCCAGCCGCCGGTGGATCGATCGCGAAAGGTACCTGCCCGTCGAGCCGTTGCGTCACGTTCTGCCTGCACAGCACTCCACCGTGAGGTGGCGTACCGCTGCAGTGCAATGCGTGTAATGCGTGTCCCCGCACGTTACCGATTGGGCTCTTCCATGGCCTCTAACGTCAAACCACCTCCCTCCGTAGATGTGCCAATCGCACACGTTCATAGCCAGGCTGCAACACTATACCAGTTACACACGTTTGCAGATCAGATGAGATTAATTATTTGTTCCGTAGACCCAAATTGAGGGGATCCCCGTGGATGTGGAACATGTCAAGAAACAAAATGTACAGGTTGCATAACAAATAATACTAACAATGTAAATACAGATACATAATTGTTTAAGGTTCTTCTTTTAGGGTTTTTTTGTGATCATATAATAGTACTAATATAGTATGGGTGCATGCAGCACGTGGTACAAGGTAGAAAGTCACTAACGGAGTAGAAGGAGGTGGCCACTAGAAGGTCGTTTAGGTTCCTCTTCAACCGACCTTTATTTGTGGCTAAAGTGTTTGTACTTGATGGTAAAGTATTGGAAATGTGTGTTCCTGAGTAGTGGACCCCTTTGTGAACCGAAGTAGGTGCTTTTAGATCCTTGTGTGGACCATTGTTGTTTCTAGTATTGTATGTGTGAACCGAGCTGCTTGTTGGGAAAAGGGATATATTATTTATGACAAATGTCATTAAGGAATAAATACACTGAGAGGCGGTAGTTAATATACCCAGTTCTTTGAAGAGGCTTCTACAGGACGTCCGTGAATGTACGCCACAAATAATACGTATTACACGTTTTTGGGCTCTGAAGACTTGTGACCGACCCGAAGAGTTACCCCACAATTATTATACCATATGACATTAAGGAATGAAAGTAAGCAAAGTATGCAAGCTTTGGTATTTGCATGTCTCCTATGTCTGAGAACACCCGTATTGGAAATACAGAGTTGTTGGGTCGTTTCTGCGGTTCTGTGGCGTGCTCCTCCCAACTAAATGTATTACCAAGCTGTAATCCCAGGCATTTAAGTCTGTCAGCCTCTTGTATCTGCTCTTCTTCATATTCAATGCATATGCTGTAAGGAAATCTCTTACATGTCCTGAACGGCAGGTAGTGCGTCTTTGCAAAGTGTAATGACGATGAGTTGGATTTAAACCATGTAGTAATGTACATGAAATTATCATTAGCAGACGTTTCTATCACTATACGTGACGTACTCTCTATTGCAATACGTGTATCATCTGCAGACAAACCGAACTCTGCCTCTGGTAGTGTAACCGATGAGAGATCATTAACGTACACAGGAAAAGGCAATGGCCCTAAGATGGGTCCCTGTGGGACACCACATGTAGTTGC